>JAPDSC010083022.1:118609-129731 GCA_026290005.1 Latrodectus geometricus | reverse complement strand
TTGAGGAAGTGTCTCACCTTCCGTGGATGTGGTCACCTAGGATAATCAGACCGCTGTTGATCCACACTTCTCAATCGTTAAAAGTAACATTTGGACATCGTAGTTGTGAGCTTTGCTGTCAGATTACGATCTCTCACTTTTTCCGAGTGTTCTACAAGCCTTTTCCTTATTTCTTATCGGTGTTGATCCCGGGAGGATCTTATGGTAATCCATAGCTGATTTTGGGATGAACTCATTCCTGAACTTGATCTCTATATTCAAGAATAGAAGTCATCAACACAAGTATTACAAATAATGATAATTTAATGTATCTTGAAATCTCTTAAAAGGTCTGTTAAATATTTTCTTCATAAAAACTTTATTTCGAAAACATTTCATCAACTATTGTACGTAGTCATTTGGGCAAAACCCTAATCAATAAAACATATTCGGCGTGATTTTTAAAATAGTCGTCATCGGTGAAACGAGGCTTTGATACTTGTTATGACATAATGGCATTTTTAGTCTTCGTCGACAAGAATTGGCAAAAATAAAGAAAACCTGAAAATGAAATAAAGATGGCAAAAAATCTTAAATGAAAACAAAATAAAAGGATCAATGAATAAACAAAACGAAACAGAAACAAATAGAATAAGAAACAAATGCATTTCGTAAACTTTTTTGACCTCTCAAATGTTGATACCTATTACTTATTGTTTGGACAGGAATTCCATATTGTGGATATGTTTGACACTGCTCTGGACACATTGATTCAGGAAATTGGACAGTTGAATCTCTAAAATATTTCTAATGAAAGCCTTCCTTGTATCTCGCTTAATTTTATGCAACATTCTGATGGATGCTAATAAAAGAGAACAGAAGATATCAGAAACCCTTTTCTCTCATCTCTCGCATATCATGGATAAAAAAAAAACTATGATTGTTTTTCACTTCAATGGTGAAGTATCATCATATTTTTACTTTATGATAGGCTCATATTCACTCACGGTCATGAACACTCGAAATATCCATTTCTGACATAGGTTAGGTGAGCTTCACCATAAAATCTACAATAGGAAGTTTGAATCCAGTTTGTGATCCGGTGGCACAAATGGACTGATCTCCAGCAATTGGAAATAGTATTAGCTCTTAAGAAGTAATTTCATTCAGAGGGAAAGCGAACCAACATGGGATGAGATGCAATAGGGAACATTTTCATTTTTGCCAGCTTTCTTGGGACATCACTTGGTTACAGGGCCGGCGCTAGGGGTGGGCAAGCCGGGACCCTGCCCGGGCGGCAACCTTAGAGGGCGGCAAATTGGCACTAAAATTAAATTTCTCAAAATTTTAAACATTTTCTCTTTCTAAAATAATTGAGTTTTGACCCATGATATACTAAACTTTTTTGTTTAAAATGAATCATATTTTTATGCATTAAGATATTTGGAATCAAACCCCTAACACCCTGTATATATACAGAGTGTTTTTTAAACATACAGCAAAAATTTGTTTCTTTTCGGTTCTACTTTAAGTTCCCTTTCTATTGGAGGTTTTAAAGATTGGAATCACCTCGCTAAGACTTTAAATCAACATGAAACCTCTAAAAAACATATCGAAAGTCAAAAGTCTTGGACTGAATTAAGTCAAAGAATACAGTACTCTAAAAACGATTGACAGTCATTCACAAAGACTTATTACCACAGAAATAAATTATTGGGGCGAGGTGCTTCTACGAATTGTTTCAACAATAAAAATGCTTGTTCAAAATTGTTTAGCCCTCCGAGGTTCAAGTGACAAACTTTACGATTTCGGTAACGGTAATTTTTTACAAATTATTCAATTACTTGCTCAGTTTGATCCAGTATTGGAAGAGCATATCCGCAGAGTGCTTAAAAAAGAAGAAGCTAAATTAAAATAAATTGATTATTCTTTTAGCTGAAAATATAACATCTCATATTATTACTGATATTAAAAAAGCTAAATATTATTCAATAATTCTAGATTGCACTCCTGATATCTGCAAGATCGAGCAAATGACAGTTTTAGTAAGGTATGTATCCATTGACAAGTCCAATCCCAAGGAGGTTTCCATTAAAATTAATGAAAGCTTTTTAGGCTTTCTTCCGGTTGAAAGATCGACTGGATATAAACTTCTAGCTCTAATACTTAAAAGACTTGAAACATTGGGATTGAATTTGCAGGATATGAAGGGCCAGGCTTACGATAATGGGGCCAACATGAGAGGCAGTAAATCGGGAGTACAATCTAGAATAAATGCGTTAAATCCAAGAGCATTTTACCTTCCATGTAACAGCCACTCATTAAACTTGGTAGTTAATGACGTGGCAAAAGCATCCTTCGAAGCCACCAATTTTTTTAATATAGTACAAAAAATAAATCTGTTTTTTTCCTCATCAACTTTTCGATGGACCATATTATTAAAATATGTTTCCGGACTTACTTTGAAACCTTTAAGTGATACTCGTTAGGAAAGCCGAATAGATGCATTAAAACCACTAAGGTATCAATTAGGAGGGATATACGATGCTTTACTTGCTGTTTGTAATAACTCGGAGGTTGAACACTCTATAAGAGTTGAGGCTTCTGGACTATTAAGTTGTGTTAAACAATTTAAATTCTTATGCTACATTGTAATTTGGTACAAAATCTTAAATTGTATCAATCCTATAAGTAAGCTCTTGCAGACAAAAGACTATGATTTACCATCTGCTATGGAGCTCTTGAAAATTTGTAAAGATTTTTTCAAGGATCTTAGATCGGACAGAGCCTTTAATGAAATGCTTTGCGATGCTCGAGAACTCGCAGACGAAATTGACATACCAGCTAATTTTGAGCTCACCAAGCCACGTCATAGAGTTCGAAGAAGGAATGTTAATTTCGACTATGAGGCAAAAGATGATCCAATAGAAGATCCTGCTTTGAAATATAAGGCAGAATTTTATTTATTTACATTAGATAAAGCCATCAATGCACTCGAATCCAGGTTTGATTTGATCAGTACCCACAGCAGCTATTTCCAATTTTTATACAATATTTCTGATTTAAAAGATATTCCTCAAAACGACATATGTAAATATTTAGAAACAGTGTTGACTGATGGGAATTCATCCGATATAAACGCGCTTGACTTGGCAGACGAGAAAGTAGCTGTTTTGGCTTTGCTAAACAAAAAAGAAAGTCCAGTTGAGATTTTAAAATTCATATCGAACCTGGATTTTGCTCCCAATCTTGGTATAGTTTTAAGAATATTGCTGACTCTCCCAATAAGTGTGGCAAGTGGAGAAAGGAGTTTCTCCAAATTAAAATTAAATAAAAAATTTTTACGCTCCACAACTACCGAGGATCGACTAAACGGCCTTACAACAATGGCCGTCGAACATGACCTGGCTGAAAAAATTAATGTTAAAGAAATTATAAAACAATTTTCCGAATTAAAAGTGTGAAAAAAACTATTTTAATTTCAACTCTCGGATTAAATGTGTTTTTAATATGTAATAAAATTTTAATATTTAGTGGTTTTATAATTTGTTTTACTTTTCTTAAATATCTGTTCTGTATTTTATAATTATGCACCAGAAATGACTCTTTCCTTTTTTTCTGCGCAATCCTAATTTTAATTTAGTGCCAAAAACATAAATAAATAAATTAGTATTATTTTGCTAATCAAAACTTCAACATAGCTGATGATTGCAATTCTTTTACTCGTTTTATTTTACCATTAATTGTGGAAAGGGTTTAATTTATCTCTTTTAATTTTTGTTATAAAGGGGCGGCATTTTACCTCTTTGCCCGGGGCGGCGAAGCTGCTAGCGCCGGCCTTGCTTGGTTATGAAGGACATGATTAGGCATTGTAAACTTACAAATAAAAAAATTATCTGAGTCTTTAGCATAATACTCGAAAGCATTTATTATAATAGGACAACACTAAAATTGTGTCTTTGGTGGCAAAATAAAAGTTCGTTATACCGACCTAAACCTAAATTGCTCATAGCGGCACATAAAATAGATCAGGGTAGTGATGCCACCTGAGGGGTTTCAGACCGAGTATTCTGCTTGGTAGACCCACTAGTGCAATCCAATTGTGCCAAATACGCGGGATATAATGACGTCATAGATAATTTTCCCGGCATTTGGAATAGATAAAGATGCAAAATACTCTCATTATTTCTATGATTCAAAGCACACATTTCTAATGTTCTTTATTAATAAAGTACTTAAAATCTGCACTACTTTGGAACTACAAGTATATGTAATCTTTAATAATTCATTTGAAGAAGAAATTATGTGTAGTTAAAATACATATCTATAGAAACTTTTTCTTTAAATAAAATAATTTCAATCAAATAATACCATATTTTGTGTCACATTTGCAATCATTTTATATTATTTTCATTTCATATTAAAACATATTATAGCAAGCAAACAGCTCTGTATTAAGTTAGGTAATTTTAAATTAAATGAAGAATAAAATTAATATTATTTCAAATAAACTATTAAAAAATTTTTCCTAGAAATTAACTGCAGGATGTAAATTTATAATTTTTTTTCAGAAAACAGTCCTAATATATTAGTATTAAAAGAGAAACATACAATCTCTTATACATATAAATTTTTTTTGAATTCCCATAAAAATTATCTATTTGTCATAGGATTCTCCTACTGCCTTTTGAATGCCCTTCAAAACGTTTTTCCCCTGATCCTGAACACCTCGTATGCCGTGGTACAATCTCTTGATGACAGCCATATCAGGAAATTCTCCTTCAATCAACTTACGGACAAATCTTCTTACATCGATAGCGGTCTTTAATGAGTTCAAAATTATTGGAGTAATATTAATTATGATGAAAAGTACAATTACAATGAAAAGTATAATAATGAAAATTATTATACTTTTCATTGGAGTTAATTTTTTTATCAAAGCATATAATGATTGAAAAAAGAAAAATATACCATTTTTCGCAAATGGAATTTCTTTCTTTTTTTCACATCAAAATTCTCATGTGTGCTTGTCATTGAGGAAAAAATTTTTTCTGTGAAACCATAAAATCTTATTCTGTTCATTCTACATTTTTATATATTATGGAACAATTTATTATTAAGAAAACCATTGGCTTTACAAACTATTTTCAGACTTATTATTGCGATTCAAGTAATAAAAAGAACACAGTATGGATCTCTTATTTTGAGGCTAATAAAATGACTAGAGTTGGCTTCTACTGCAAAGTTCATGTTTAGAAAAGAAATGTTTACGACTAGGAGGAAAGCAGAGCTAAAGTTGGCTTTTCGAAAGAAGAAATGACAATTGCTTTGTTTAAAACTGTGTTCGATTTTCTTCTTTTCGGGAATAAAGTGAGGACAAAGTAGAAAAGTTCTTTGTTCCTATAAATATGCAATAGTCTGAAAATGTATTTCACGGTGCTTTCCCCATAGCTTTTAAAATAACTGCACATTTTGAAAATTCATGCTTAAATAAAATAGTTCTTTTAGGATTTCATTAAAACCACGATAATTTCTTCAAAATAAATCCTTTTATTTATTTTACACACAAACCTTATTTTGGGCGATATTTTGTGAGCTATATGGAAATTTCAATCGAATTGGAAAAGTAATTCACAAATTATCAACATTAAAATAAAAGGATTGACTTCGGCTATTTCATTTTTCATGTGTACTTCCTCACATTACACAAGTACATATGTTTTACTGTAAGAAATGTCAATCAAAGAAACAGAAAGAACGAGATCAGAGAGATTGGAACATCAATGTTGAGTGGATCAGTGAGCAGTTCCCGGGTTCGTGAGGAGGGTGCCAGCTCTGATGTGACCTCGTCCTAACCGTGATTTGAAATGGCGAAGTGCTTGGTGAGAAGAGCCTTACGGTGCAGTCCAGAGCTCGCACACATAACTATGTATGCATGACAAAAAAAAGGAATACGTATAATGTAAAACACATAAAGAATATTTTTTCAAAAGACATGTCATTTATTAATAAATTTATTCCATTTGTTTTTTAAAAATAACATTTAAGTTTGGAGACAAATTATTTTTAAAATTATCTGTAAAAATTCCTAATACACATTCTTAAATGCAGCCTAATTTCATTAAAAAGTCAACTGTTTTTCCATTTTGAGGAAGCAAGGATTCCTTACAGGGAGTGAAAAGATTTCAGGAATATACAAGTAAAAAATTATGCTGCTATTATTGCATAGGTCCGCACAAAAAGCAATTTTTAAAGAAAAATTAAAATCACAGGACATACGTATGACGCAATAGTACTGGGATATTTTCAGATGCGCCGAAGAAGCGTCAATAAGATTTTGGAAAATATTTGGGTAATTTTATCCGGTATATTCAATACATTCAACTCATCGCTACCGCAAAATTTATTTATTAAATAAATCCAGTTTTTTTATGCAAAGGAGTCCTTCAACAAAATTGCGGTTGTGTTTTAAATGTAACACGTGGAATCAACATTGAATGAATTAAAACTTGTTTAATAAAGTAAGCCAAGTATTGTGTGTTCAGTTGGATTGATATGATAAGCAAGTAACATTCTTTTGTTTATAAAAATTATTTTATTGTAGCTTTTAGTTTCAAATTTGAAAAATGTAGAAATGTATTTCGAAAGTATGAATTTACTTTTAGAGTGTTGTTAAAAACCCAAAGCATGTGTTCCCAAGTTATCTGCAAGATCATGTGACACAATTTTAAGAAAACTCAAAAGTTAATAGAAAATTTAAGGCTATATATTTCAATATTTACAGGTCAAATAATTCTTGTGAAAATAAATTTTGTGAAAGAGATTCAAAGAAAATACTGTTTCATCATGTTATGTTCAAATTATTAATTATTTATTATTAATAGAAAACAATTTATGAATAATAATCCCATTCAGTTTAGCACAATCTGATGTGAAATCGCAAGGAAATATTTAAAAAAAACACTTATTTTAGCAGGGCTTTTGTAAGGCATTTTGGTGTTCTCCCTGCTTCCCTTGCTCAACTGCTTCTGTATCTGTGCTATTTCTAAACAAGATTTACTTTAAGGACATTTTCATAAATATAAGAGACGAGATCAATCCAATACTAACAAATATATGTTTGAGTATATATAACTAGGAGCTTGTTTATTTAATGCGGGAAACTTTATTAACCCTTCTTTGCATGATTTTTTCTTTATTGGTGAAATTAATCAAATCGATATAATTCATGCTCAAAATTAGAGGAAAAATAGTTAAAAAAATCTTAGTATATATTTATAGTATAAATTTAACAAAAAACAATATGCTAAAAATTTCCATCATCATCCAAAGTTAGATCATTAGCTTAGTACTAAATAGAAATAAAAGAGGAAAATAACAGAAACTGGCACACGACAATAACAACAACAATGGAATTTCATTGTAGATACTGTTCTAATCGAGTGCAAAAATAAGTGAGAGGTAAACGAACCAAAACAAGAAAATACATTCAAAATAGGCGAGGAATTATTTATTGAGCCATGTGAACTGCATTAGTTTGAAATTTTTAGAATCCTTGCTTTCGGCAGTTTTTTATCTGGGCTGAGGGATTTTCTGGACCTGAAGGGATTAATTTTGAATATGAATTATATTAATTTAACATTACATGAATTATATTTGAATTACATGAATTATATTAATTGTATTACTTTAGTTTTGAAGATGAATTATATCAACTTGATTTATTTCACCAATAAAGAAAAAATCATGCAAAGAAGGGTTAAGATGATAATATAAATAAGAAGCAAACGCTGTTCTTATTGTAACATTATTGCATCGCATCTTCTTTCTTACTATGAAGTTTTTATTGTTGTTGTTGCCAGCCAGGTTGGCAATATGGGGTGCGCTGCTCCACTTTTCCAACTGAACCATAGTTGGTGTGGAGTCCGACTTCCTCAGTACACACATGCCATAGGTGCCCGTTTATAGGGTAGGCAACCCTTCACACACACAAAGAAAGGACAAAGACAAGAAAGAGTGAGAGAAAGTACATCCATGCCCGAGCCAGGATTCGAACCCAGGTCCCACCCATCAGGTACGCCAACCACTAGACAGGTTGGGCGGCAAAGTTTTTATTAATAAATAGGAATGCTATTCTTATATTATTCTTCAGAAAAATTTTATGTCATCACTGAAATAAGTATTTTTTTTATTTGATTAGACTATAAATAAAAGAACATTGATTTTGAGTAATTTTTTATGTAAATAGCAATCATCACACTAAATATTAAAAATTTAACCAAATCCCTGTTTAATTGCTCTGCACAGTGCTTCTAAGTGGATGTACAAATAAGGGTAAGAATCGAACTCATAATAGTTAGATTGAAAACTAGTTGACCCTTCGTCCATGAATCATCCGAACATTTTCCATCAAATCGTGGGTCGGAAAAGTACAGCAAAGCGTGAAGGCAATAAGATACACACATAAGACACATAAGACAGGATGCACACTGTACTCTTCTTCTACATCAAGATTCGTGCGGCTGCATCATGCAATTTTATTCAAGGAAATCTCAAATCAACATAACAAAAGAACTGTTAAATGATTTATGGGCCTCGAAAATAAATTAGTTCTAGTGATACCTGCATGAAAATTATTGGAAGTCTAAATTTAAGAAATTCGATTGATTCACTGATTGAACGTTTTTTGTTGTCAATTATTTAATATTACATGAGAAATTTAAATAAACACGTTGCATAAAACACCAAAGACAGTTTTAAAACATTTAAAATACTTCTGCACTGCGATTCTTTTTTAATAATTTCAAAAACTTAATGCAATCTAATTTCTAGAGCATGAAAGTTGTCAAATGTAACTAATTTTGTGTGACTAATTGTGATATTCACAATTAGTCGCATATATATAGGACACAGTTAGTAGAAAATCGCAAATAAAATAATTTGCGTACCAAATATTTTAATAAATTTATTTCCAAATATTTCTGTTAAAGAGATTTTGTATTTTATTTTCATTCTTGGTACGTCATTCGACGCCTTTGCGCTCTGCCAATTCTTGGTAATGTGTTTTATTTTGTTTTACCTTGCATTTACAAGAAGGAACAATATATATAAGAAAAATATATATATATATATATGTATATATATATATATATATATATATATGTGTATGTATATATGTATGTGTGTGTGTGTGTGTGTGTGTTTGTGTGTGTGTGTGTGTGTGTGTGTGTGTGTGCAGGTGATTATCAAAATAATGGAAACAATTGTGAATAAAAGGGACGTTTAAGAATTCGCTTCGTAAGCTCTAACATAGAATCTTAGGTACCAGATTTTTTTTTATATAGAAAATGCATATATTGGGTAGTATGAGAGATCTTTGGCAGAGTTGTCTACGTTTCGAATTTCTGTCAGAAGCGTAAAATGTCAGACCTCGCAGATTTTTCAAAGAGGCCAAATTGTAGGAGCCCGACTAGCTGGAGCAACAGTGACCAAAACATCTTAGCTTTTAGGTGTTTCTAGAGGTACGGTGTCTGAAGTCATGACATCATACACAGCTCGGAAAGACAAGCTCATCAAAGCAAAACAGTGGATGGAAGGAGAAGCTGAGTGAAAGAGACCGACGTGTATTAAAGCGAATTGTAATGTCTAAAAAGAAAACAACTGCAGCCAAAGTGACCGCAGAGCTCAATCAGTATCTGGATTCTCCAGTGTCAGTAATTACAGTAAAGAGATACCTTCATAAAGAGAACATCTACGTGGCAGAACAGCAATTCGCACTCCACTTGTCACAGATGCTAATGCCAAACATCGTGTAGAGTGGTGTCACAACCACAAAAGCGGGTCGATGGATAAGTGGAAGACTGTTATATGGTCAGACGAATCAGGCTTCACACTTTTCCCCACAACAGGACGGGTACATGTCTAAAGAACACCTGCACAAGCATATGATCCTGATTGCCTCCTTCCAAGTTTCAAGCATGGAGGTGGATTGGTTGTAGTATGGGCAGCCATGTCATGGTTTTCTGCTGAATCAATCGTAACCCTGAAATTATGGATCACTGGAGAGAAGTAAAGAGAAGTTTTATCTGACCAGGTCCATCCTATGATGCAAACTTTGTTTCCTGCAGGAGATGATAATAACCACATTCATGTAACCAGAGTTGTCCAATCATGGTTTGATGAACATGAGTTTAAAGTGGAACATGTACCTTGACTTATACAGTTCACGGGCCATAATATAATTGAACCATTGTGCTCTATTTTAGAGCTTTCAATCCGGAATCAATATCCGGCATCTCTCCCGGAACTTTCACAATATCTCAATGAAGAATGGTACAATATTCCTATAAACACTATTCAGAGTTTGTACAATTCGATTCCCAGGCGAATCCAAGCTGTATTACATGTCAAAGGTGGTCCTATGCCATATTAATAAAGAATTCCTTCAAAATCTAGGGAGTTTCCATTATTTTGATAACTACCTGTACCTGTACGTCTCTCTCTCTCTCTCTCTATATATATATATATATATATATATATATATACTTCCCAATTCTCCTGCTCTGTTTTTAATTTCCAGTTTTACCTATTACATTATTTTTCTAATTTTTTTTCATTTTTCAATATTTCCTCTTGTTTTTATTTGAATTGATTTTCTAATTTATGAAAAAATATTCTCTATTGTGTATTTCATGATTTTTTATTAATTTTCAAAAAATCTTTAAAAATTTAATATTTTATTAAGATAAATTGTATCGAAATTTTTACTTCGTTATTTAAAAGAGCATTCAATAAAGGAGGGATGAGGCATTAAATTCTTCTGAATACACGAAGAAACCCTCCTTCATCTTTGAAGAACGTGCTAATCGAACAATCTGCGGGACGAAATGAAGGTCAAATTTTCTGATAGGGTGCTGTTTCAGTAAGATGTCACAAAATGAAGTTTGAAACCTATTCATATTTGACTACGAATCTATTTATTATTCACTAAAGAAATAATATAAAGCACATTGTTTTTTTTTTTTATAATCTTCTTTAAGAACACCTTTGTAGAAAAAAGGAAAGAGATTTTCAGAGAACAAATTTCATACAATTTGAGAAGCATGTTTTTCTGAAAATTAATCATTTTCTTTTTATTCTGATT
>JAPDSC010083022.1:12487-107955 GCA_026290005.1 Latrodectus geometricus | reverse complement strand
AAAAACTTTCAACAGTTTCATTGGCTCCAAAAATGTGAAGTAACTGATACCGCATTACTTGTTATTGTCAATCATCTGAATATTCTATCAGCTGATTTAAAAGAAAGATTTTTTGATTTGAAACAAATTGATTTTCCAACATGGGTGATGCAGCCAATTTTAGTGGATTTGTATGATATATCAAATAAGGAGTATCAAGAAGAACTTGCAAAATTACAAAATGATGAGTCAGTTAAAACTTTATTTAATATAAAAGGAGCGATGGCATGGCTTTTTGAGGAAACATTAATCAAATACCCAAATTCAACGAAATGTGCAAGAAAACTATTGCTACCGTTTCCATCTTCATATTTAGCTGAATGTGGATTTAGTGCTGTAAATGATTTACTGGTAAAAAAAAGAAATCTGCTGGATATAACACAACGTGGAGACTTGAGACTGATGCTAACCATGTTGGAACCTAATATAAAATCTTTGTGCAGCAAGCATCAAGCGCAAGGATCTCACTAAATTAAAATAATAAATTAATATAGAAAAATCTTTATTAAAATTATTTGAAATTTGAATATCAGTTTTTGATTATATGTTTTGAAAATCTACTTACTGTGTTTCGTTAACAATTTCCTAGTGATTTGTTCCTAAAACCTATCATTTAAGTTTCTTAGGAGAACAATTCAATTTCTTAATAATAAAATTATGTGTGTTACATGGGGGGGGGGCATAGGAATTTTGGAAAGGCTAAGGTGGGGCATGGCACAAAAGGGAAACACTGGTATTAAAAAGGCAGAAACACCTCCGACGTAATCAGCAGAATAATCGAACAGTCCAATCACAGATCACATACGGCGAATAGAAAATGCTTCAGATTAGAAATTGATAATTATGTCAATACAATCAGATCTTCATAAATACAATTTTGAAAGTGTTCGCAATACAATTCAAAAGCATTTTTCCAGCGCTCACGGAGAAAATCTTTCGAAATCAAAAACACTCAGAAAAGCGTTGGAATACAAATGCAATGGGACAAAATACCCATGAAAACACGCCTATCAAAATTTTGCATTTTTATTGATACATTCTTCAATTGTTTGGATTGAAATTTTCTCACACAGCATAGAAAAAGACTGCATAAAAATGAGTTGTTAATAACTATACTACGAATAAAAAATGAATGTTTACGCATAGGGTATATAACAAACAATGAGAATGAGAGCGAAATACAAAACATTCAAAGAAAGCGGAATATTTATATAAAATAAATATGTTAAGAACGCTAAAATGTTGCTCTTTTAGCAGCAGAGAAAAGATTCAGAACATTGATCTTTTGGTCAATGTACGATAGTTATTTGGGTCAATAGCAGGCGTTCAATTTTCATTCCTTGTGACTTGACAATAAAAAAAACACCCAAAAGCTGTAATGAAAACATGTGTAGATGTTTAGTGACAACAATTGTGAAAAGAAATTCAATACAAACCTAAACTTAACCAGTCAGTCTTTACATTTCATCAGTAATCATTGAGCTGAAAAATGTTCTCGCAGCCTTCCATCAAGTTAGCTAAAGGTGATTGGAGTTGTGATGTATTAAATATGGGGAGTTTCTGCTTGGTACCAGCTTCTGAATTACGAGGATTCTCTTGGTGGCACTTTAATTGTTTGTCTCGCGATACAAGATGACTTGCCGAAACGGGAGCCAAACGGTTGTTGTTCGACCAGGATACTTCCCTGTAGCCAGGATATGGGCAGTTAATGGTGAGACTCTTCTTAATTTATGATAGAAGCAGGAATCCCCCTAATACTTGATATACCATACATTTCATTTCACATTGAGACCACAAACATGCAACAGTCATCTTTTATTAAAGCTCTCTACCTAATAATGAGGCCCTTGTGCCGCCCGGTCCTCGTCTAATAAGCCTTTATGTCAAAAATTGATCGTTGAGCCAAACTGCAACAAGCGCTGAATGGTGAGCGACATTGTGTGACGTCATATCCACAACTGTTTCCAAACAAATACAATGTAAACATTTGTTTAATATTGTATTTAAGAGTGCCTTCTTGACAAAATTGGAGATTTTTGTTTGACTATCGATTTTATTGGTGATTTTTGTTGGCTCAGAAAAAAAAATTGTTCTGTTGCAACCAGAATACGATTGGATTTTGTCCAGCTTGGTGACTTCAATTTGGCGAGAATCAAAGGTTCAGCAAACAAAAGGTTAAAAGTTTTAGCAAACACGTTATCCTTAAATAATGAATATCAATTTCAAAAATAACAATTTAAAAATCTATCACCGAAGTCTATGGCAGTTTCAATGATAAATGGCGCTTAACAGCAAATGTTTGGAAACAATATGACGTCACAACTAATGTCATCTATAAGTGAATGTTCCAAATTTCATGCAATTAGTAGTCTAAAAATGAATATTTTTCATATATTTTATCTACAAAATAATATCAAGTTTTACATTATATGCTCAAAAATAATTTTTGTTCTGCTGCTTTTTATGGGAAATGCGCAAAACTTGTGGCGCGATCTTCAAAACTATCGTCAACTGGAAAATGAGGTCTGAATACTTGTTGTTGCTAATAGTTGTTGCTAACAACAAAATGACGTGTTTATGATTGTCGCCAACAAGTGATAAAAGAAAACAAAGAAAGTGGTATCCTCAAAATGGCAAACATACCATAAAAAAACCTATAATCATAAATGCTAAAAATTAATATGGCAAACGCAAAATGGCTAAAAAGCAGTAACCTAACGAATCTCGTGAAATAAACAATACAGATTACAAACATTATCGCCCTTCAAATGTCACCAAACATAACTAATTTCATCCAATCTGTCGTGTTACAAATACTAGGATTAATGCATTTTACATCCTTAAAATCAATAAAATGTTTCACAAGAAATTCTAGTCCTTTGTAATGTGAAACTTAGTTTATTTTTTATAAAGAAGTGCAAATAATAATACAATATCAAAATAAAGCGTTTAGCTGGATTTGTTTTCATTTTAAGTTTGCAAAATAAGTTGATCGAAATAATGGAGGAATTTTTGCCATTCCATTTGAAAGAATATTAAATTCACATTCGGCACGACTTTTAGGATTTAATATTTCACTGAAATAAAAAGTTTCAAAGGATATTATAAGTAGCTATATTAAAACATTTTATTCTATTGAATAAAAACCTTTTCGTCCTACTTTTTTAATTAAATGCAACTAAAACTCATCGCTTTTTCTGCTAAAGATAGTTGCATTAAAATGTTCGGTATATGTTTATTTTTACGGTCCTCCTTACCACAATGGCCACAAAATTGTCACTTATTTAATTTGAAGGTGAAAATGCGCCTTAGGTCCCCTACTCTGCCAACTTGGTGAAAGTGTGCTGTGGGTCCTGTACTTGGCGGGTTTTCAAAAACGTTGTTGCCATGGCGATAATGGAATACGATTTTTAACGTTTTTAAATTAATTAGCAACTAATGAAAATGACCAATTTTTTAAACTGAAACTAATTAACGACCAATGAAAATGCTAAAAGAAAAAGAAACAATTAATGAGCATGCGCGAAAAAGCGCAAATTATTTCCTCCGGAGGTTGCCATAAAGAGCTCATTAGGTATAAAAACGTCTGGTTTACCACGCTTGGTGCATTTATCGCCAAGTTGGCAGAGTAGGGGACCTAAAGCGCAGATTAACGAATTTAAATATTTGAAATTATATTGAGAAAATGTTTACTGTGTGTAATACTAAAATGATATTAAAATAATATATAATAAAATAATTGCATTAAAATGTTCGGGAAATATCTTTTATGCTACTTTTATTATTACGCTAATTTTATTTATATTTGGAATTCTAATAATAAAGTAATTGTAATAATAGTATAGAATAAAATTATATTGCATTAAAATATTCGGTATTGCTTAATTTTTAATTTTTTGGGGCTCAAAATTTTATTGGTGTCAAATTCTTAACTATTTTAATTCATATTTTACATTTTATTTTGTTGTACTAATAAAATAGTTGGCTGTAATAAAATAACTGTGTTGCCATATTTGGTTAAGAAAATGCATAAAAAATTGCAGAAAAGTTCTCGTATAAAAAAATAGCAAACCAATTAAAAAAAATTTTTTATGCTTTGAATAGTGACCTCATAAACAAACCCGGAACAACTTTGATATACCCCCCTCCAAAAAATTATGCGCCAAATCTGGCACTCCCTACGGACTTTTTAGGGTTGCTGTTTCTTATTTTGGTATTACCAATTTAGATTTTTTCAGCTTTTAGGTTTTTGCTGTTGCCGAATTTAGGATTTCCTTGTATTTTGCACCATTTTCTGAGTTTTTTTTAAAAGTTTTTTTATGTATTAATTATTTGTATTTAGCGAGAATCCATCTTGGCGAGTAAAAAAGGCGCCAACAACAGGTATTATGGTTGGTGAGGGAAAAAAGTCGCCAAATTTCCAATTTGGGGGGGTATATCAAAGTAGTTCCACAAGCCCTAAGAAATAACTAGAAATTACTTTTTGAAACGATATCAAAACACGATCAATTCAGGGTAGTGATATTCGGCAAAATAGAAAATAACACGAGGCTATTTTTAATGAAAGATAAATTATATAGATTAGTACTAAAATAAGAATTTGAAAACGGACTGGATACGAAAATTGCACAGTTTACAGCAATTTTCTTTTTTATAAATTTTCTTGCAGTTTTGTAGAATATTTTATTGTAATTTTCACTGTATTTTCATAATTCATTTTTACAGAACTTTCAACTGTAATTTTTACAGTAGTTATTTATTTATTTATTATTTTTCGTATACTATATTTTCTTCACTTCTTGTTGAATGTTTTCTGTAGTAATTTTTTCCAAAGATGTTTCTCTTTTGTTCCAACTAATTTAGGGATTATTTTAATTTTAGCAAGGAAATCTCCCTTTTTTATTGAATGAAAACATGCTTGTTTTCCTGGAAAAATTTTTATTCATTTACATTTTAATTTCAAAATGTTTGAATGTAATTAATAGAACTTAATGTTATATTCAAAAATAAATATCCAATTATTTGCCTGAAAAATTTTAAGAAATTAAAAGATTTGCGTTTTGAATATTAATTGTATTAATCACTGTCATTAATTAAGAGTATTTTTTATACTTTCTTAAATGATAAGATATGTATTAACGCAATGATTATAAAATTGAATTTTTATTTTTTGGCTAATTTTATAAATTTTCCAATTTAATGGAAATTTACAAAAATATTAATAGTAATAATTTGCAGGTTTGGAAATTTCTTAATAATTATTAACCATGAAGAATTTTTTTAATAAATGCAGCAGAAAAATTGTTTCTTCGTAGGAGATCCCTTTTTGGTAAAATTTATTATTTAACCCAACGCTGATTATTTATTTAAATATCCACTTGTTTAATTTTAATTGTGGGCTGATTTTTTTACAGCAATAAATATATTGAGAAAAGAAAATTAAATACATGCAAAAATTACAATATGGCAATACATTTAGCGCAAAAGCAGCTTATACAGAACCACTATAAAATAAAATATTCAAAAATTGTTAGATATGTGCACCAGTAGTAAATACAACAAAGAAATTAGACATAATTATTTAAATAAAAACACATTCAACATATAAGCAGTATAAAAAGTGAAATTTTAGTCATTTAAATAATTATACAGATCAAAAAAAATATTAAAAACTCACAATAAATCAATTTAAATGAATATAAATTAAGTATATATAATATTGTTGTAGTTGTCGTGTGCCAGCAAGATGGGGCAACTGGCAAGATGGGGTGCGCTGCTCCACTTTTCCAACTGAACCCTATTTGGTGTGGAGTCCGACTTCCTCAGTACACACATGCTATAGGTACCCGTTTATAGGATGGGCAACCATTCACACGCACACAAAGAAAGGACAAAGACAAGAAAGAGAGAAAGTACATCCATGCCCGAGCCAGGATTCGAACCCAGTTCCCACCCATCTGCGGTCAGGTACGCTAACCACTAAACAGGTTGGGCGGCAAGTATACATATATATATACATATATATATATATATATATATATATTAACTTATGTAAATTTAAATTTTAAGTAAGACAGTCTAACAGTCAGCTACTTATTCCATAAATAAATACTAAAAAATATAATAAATGTAAATAATATTAAAATTAATAATAAAATTACCATCAAATTGAATAAATATATTGGATTCTTTTAGCAAAATCATTCCTTAAAATTCAACTTCTTAAGGAAATTTCTTAAATGTTTAAACAAATTTTTAAAATTGTATATAAATCGAAATGTGACGTTTCGATTTAAGTGATAATTAATTGAAACATTACCTTACACTCGATAAACAAATTAACGACAGAATAAGCAAGGGATTTAAGAAAAAGTGTAATAATGTAATGTCACTGGCTGGTGCCAGGAAATGAATTATAAAATAAATGAGCAAAATGGGGAAAAAAAACTAAAAGAATGAAACTTTTATTTATTTATTTATTTATTTATTTTTTATTTATTTATTTATTTATTTTATTTTTTTTTGAGATATTTCCTCAATTGGATTGACATTCTCGTATGTCGCACAAATATAACGCCCCATATGAAAAAATTGCACCAAAAATATTTTTAGAAATGATGTTTGAGGAGTGTTTTAATACATAAGTGTTTAAATTAGGTAGAACTGATAACGTTAATCAATAAATATCTCTATTCTCCATAAAAAAAAATTTCAACTTTTCTTTACTTCTCCGTTAACTTTTAAGCATTTTATCATTCACTGTCACACTAACATTACATTGTAATTTTCCTTTTAGAATGAAATTAAATTTCCCACCGTATATAAGGTTACATCAAAATTATTTAGAGTGCTCGCGGAACACCCTGCTCTTCAGTAATTAGTTTCCCAACTTAGGTGCAAATTAAATCACCATCAATTAATTTGATGTCAGCTTAACTTTCCACACACTTGGCTTAATTGCTTCGGGGCGCAACTTCAGCCCCATCCGCCCTTCCTCGGAGCTGATGGGGCCTATTGTTTATAACTTGTTTCTTCAAATATATAGGAACGTGTTTAGTTTTGTTACCTCAAATTTATCAATATTGTCGATAAGTTTTGGATCGCGTGATATTTTGTTTCCTTTCACAACTATCGGAATTCATTATATATATATATATATATATTATGTGCCTGATGATTTTAGTAATAAATTATAAAGCAAAAAAATGTATTACTAATGTTTAAAAACATCCAAATTTGGAATTCCCTGATCTGTTTTCTCAAAAATTTCTTCGTAAAAATATTACGCTTAGTTTTATCACATCAATTTTATTATTAATGTTTCCTTTTTCATTCACAGAAAATTATTTATTTTTAATTACATGATCACTTAAAACCAATTACACTACTGGCCATTAAAATTGCTATACCTGAAAGAAATGCAGATAACAAAGTGATATTCATTGGACAAATATATTATTATACTAGAAATAACAAGTGATTAAATTTTCAAAAAATTTAGCTGGATAGATCCTGAGAAATCAGTACCAAGAACAACCACCTATGGAATTAATAACAGCAGTTATACGCCTGGGCATTGAGTCAAACAGATTGCATGTACAGGTACAGATGCCCATGCAGCTTCAACACGATGCTACAGTTCATCAACCGTAGTGACTGGCGTTTGGTGACGAGCCAGTCGCTCGGCAACCATTGACCAGACGTTTTCTATTGATGAAAGATCTGGAGAACGTGCTGGCCAGAACAACAGCCGAACATGTTCCGTATCATGGAAGGTCATTACAATACCGGCAACATGCGGTCGGGCATTATCCTGATGAAACGTAGGGTTTCGCAGGGCTCGAATAAAGGGTAGAGCCACCGGTCGTAACACACCAGAAATGTAACGTGCACTGTTCAAAGCACCGTCAATGCGAACAAGAGCTGACCAAGACGTGTATCCAATGGCACCCCAGTATGACGATGACGAATGCATGCTACCAGTGTGCGTTCACCACGATGCCGCCAAACACGAATGCGACCATCATGATGCTGTCAATAGAACCTGGATTCATCTGAAAAGATGACGTCTCGCCATTCGTGCGCCCAGGTTCATCGTTGATCACACCGTTTAAGGCGCTCTTGTCTATGACGCAGCGTCAAGGGAAGCCGCAGACTTGGTCTCCGAGCTGAGAGTCCATGCTGCTGCGAACATCATCGAACTGTTCGTGCAGACACTTGTTGTCTTCCAAACGACCCCGTTTCTTGACTCATGGCTCGTGACGTGGTTGCACGATCCATTACGACCATGCGGATAATATGCCTGTCTTCTCAGCTGCTAGTGATAGGTGGCCGATGAGATCCCGCATGGCGTTCTGTATTACCGTCCTGAACCCATCGATTCCATATTCTGCTAACAGTCATTGGATCTGGACCGACGCGAGCAGCAATACTGCGATAAGATAAACCGCAATCCCGGTACGCTACAATTTGACCTTTATCGAAGTCAGAAACGTGCTGGTACGCAGTTCCCCTTCTTACATGAGGCATCACAACAAGTTTTCACCAGGCAACAACGTTCAAATGCAATTTGTGTATGAGGAACCGGCTGAACAATTTTCTCATTTAAACACAATGTAGGTGTCGCTACTGACGCCTGCTTTGTCTGAATGCGCTGAAAAGCTAATCATTTGCATATCACAGCACCTTCTTCCTTTCGCATAAATTTCACGACAGTAGCATGTCGCCTTCTTGGT
The DNA here is from genome assembly GCA_026290005.1 of Latrodectus geometricus. Lineage (NCBI taxonomy): Eukaryota > Metazoa > Arthropoda > Arachnida > Araneae > Theridiidae > Latrodectus > Latrodectus geometricus. The sequence continues at coordinate 99,181 of JAPDSC010083022.1, read as the reverse complement.
GTAGCAATTTTAATGGCCAGTAGTGTATGTTTACTCTATAAATGAACTTTAACCGATTTTGATGTTATATTTTCTACTTAGAGCTTGGAAATAGAAATGCTTTCCTTGTGCATACTATAAACGTTGACACTTTCAAAGTTATATTTTATTTCACTCAGTATGAAATGCATTTCAAGTTTGTCGACTATTTAAATGCAACGATAGGGTGGAGCATTCAATCATGAGGGCCCCGGTGGTTGAGGACAGTGGGTAAGTGAAGAGGTCTTTCAATAGGGGTTGATTGCAATGTCCTCCATGTGAAATGATAACTCTGAAGGTGGTAGATCATCTGCTTTGTTCACTTAATCTCTAGGTAAGGTGCTGGGAAATATTCGAGTGCATCCACAACAATACAGTGCTGCCCATTATAAGAATGTATTTTAAACTGTAAAATGAGGGGGGCGCTCGTAAAAGCGAAGCCTCCCTGAATATGTGCATATAAAGTGCACATTTTCAAGGCTATTTTATTGAAATGAGCACCATTATATGGAAGGAATGCTCCTTTGAGTACGTCACTTCCGCCTCCTGAGCATCCAACTTCCGATGTAGCACAGCATTCCGTTGAGCATTTCCTCTGATTGCATTACAGAAATCCTGGCGTTTTTTAAAAAAATTTATTCATATAATCGCGTTTAATACACCATTCTGATTTTGTTAAATTTTTACTCAGATTTTATATCTGGTTCTTTGTTGCCTAGAAAATAGGCTCTTTTTCAGCCTTTAAAAGTTTTGAAAGATCACTTAAGGGAGGAAAGTCAAGTCATTAAGAAAATGAAGTTCGCCTGTACACAGCGTGAGAATCTCTAACAACGTGGTCCAAGCATCTGCATGATATAATGTGAGTATGGAACAATATAATATTTATATTCATGCATTCTCACATACATGAGAGCTCTAGACTGAACCTTATGAAGGAGGGGCTCGTCATTTTGAATCATGATCAAGTGATGAGGTCACCCCTGAGCTGGTACCCTCCTTCCATGAAGCCACGGAGCTCAGCAATCCAGTGAGATCTCCCGATCACAGCCACAGCAGTTCATTATATTATATGCATTTAAAATACTTTCGATTGTGTCTCTTGGACCACCAGCTTTCTCACAGAATGAGGAACAGGAAGTATCAGACGAACTATTTTTATCGATATTCGAATAAATGAATACCATTTAATCTTAATAATGATTAGGAAGGCCACATATTTTATTATTATATTTCTGGGATTCCCTTCAGGTCTTACTTTTGGTGAAATTAAAATCAATATTCTGAGTTGTTGTTGTTGTCGTGTGCCAGCCAGGCCGGCAATATGGGGTGCGCTGCTCCACTTTTCCAACTGAACCATATTTGGTGTGGAGTCCGACTTCCTCAGTACATACATGCCATAGATACCCGTTTATAGGGTAGGCAACCATTCACACACAAAGAAAGGACAAAGACAAGAAAGAGAAAATACATCCATGCCCGAGCCAGGATTCGAACCCAGGTCTCACCCATCTGTATCCAGGTACGCTAACCACTAGACAGGTTGGACGACAATATTCTGTGTGACAAGTGAAATAGAGTGGATCTCTTTTAAGGAATGAGGATCGAGTCTTAACAGAATCTGAGATTCATTAATTATACTGTACAATCACAGATATGTACGCATGATAATATAGTGTTATCTTTTATTTTATCAATTGAAAATACCATATGATAATAACGTTACCATATGTTGATAACGTTATCTCTAATTTTTAAGTAATGTTACGAGTTTCTTAGTAGTGAAGGGAAAACTCCCTACACCACAAATGCAATATCCCTTTTCTGTTATTGAACAATAATAACCCGGGAATTTTCACTCTGAAGAGAGAATGGAAAAGTATTTGGACAGCCTGTGTCCAGGTGGACCTAGGGAAAACTGTGTTCAACAGACCAAACTCAATGAAAATATTTCTCTAGAGAAATAGTTTATACAATTATTATGCATAGCATTTTGAGCCTCGTAGTTATGATCACTTTAGAAGTCTTCTGCGTCCATTTCCTTAATAGACGGTACAAATTCCAAACAGAGATGACCTCAATAGTTTCTTCGTATTTATGCATTGGGCATTCTAATGATTTCATGGTGATCATTTCACTCAATAATTTAAATGATTTTATTCCTGAAAATATAGTCAGTTGCATAAAAAAACTGAAAATAAATATTAAATATAACGATAACTTTTCACAATCACCTGTTCCTGTAAAATGTGATTTATAATACATGAAATATATACTAAAAAAATAAAGATAAATTGCGTATTGGTATTTTATAAACATGAAGTTTCAATGAAAAATTTCATTTTTCTGTAAATGAAATATATCATTTCAGATTTCAAAAATGCTAATAAATCCCAAGATTCTACAGACGAATGTTCTAATATACTTCATTTTATAGTTCTTTAATTATTTTCTATCTACATTACATGGAATAGCATTACAGGTAGAAATTAACAGATTTAAGAAAGGAAAGATTTGACATAAAACTATAAAACAAATTTATATGGAGATGAATTGTACAAAATTTTAGGATTTCTATCAGAAACAAATGAAGGTTTGAAACAAGAATGCAGATATTTGGGTGACATAGCAAATACACTAATGGCCATTAAAATTGCTACACCGGGAAGAAATGCAGATAACAAAATGATATTAATTGGACAAATATATTATACTAGAAATAACAAGTGATTAAATTTTCAAAAAATTTGGCTGGATAGATCCTGAGAAATCAGTACCAAGAACAACCACCTCTGGCAGTAATAACAGCAGTTATACGCCTGGGCATTGAGTCAAACAGAGATTGGATTGCATGTACAGGTACAGATGCCATGCAGATTCAACACGATGCCACAGTTCATCAACCGTAGTGACTGGCGTTTAGTGACGAGCCAGTCGCTCGGCAACCATTGCCAGACGTTTTCTATTGGTGAAAGATCTGGAGAACGTGCTGGCCAGGGCAACAGCCGAACATGTTCCGTATCAAGGAAGGTCCGTACAATACCGGCAACATGCGGTCTGGCATTATCCTGCTGAAACGAAGGGTTTCGCAGGGCTCGAATAAAGGGTAGAGCCACGGGTCGTAACGCATCGGAAATGTAACGTGTAGTGTTCAAAGCACCGTCAATGCGAACAAGAGGTGACCGAGACGTGTATCCAATGGCACCCCATACCATCATGCCAAGTGATGGGCTAGTATGACGATGACGAATGCACGCTACCAGTGTGCGTTCAGCACGATGCCGCCAAACACGGATGCGACCATCATGATGCTGTATACAGAACCGGGATTCATCTGAAAAGATGACGTCTCGCCATTCGTGAGCCCAGGTTCGTCGTTGATCACACCATTGAAGGCGCTCTTGCCTATGACGCAGCGTCAAGGGAAGCCGCAGCCATGGTGTCCGAGCTGAGAGTCCATGCTGCTGCAAACGTCGTCGAACTGTTCGTGCAGATACTTGTTGTCTTCCAAACGACCCCGTTTCTTGACTCACGGCTCGTGACGTGGTTGCACGATACATTACGGCCATGGGGATAATATGCCTGTCTTCTCGGCTGCTAGTGATAGGTGGCCGTTGAGATCCCGCATGGCGTTCCGTATTACCGTCCTGAACCCATGGATTCCATATTCTGCTAACAGTCATTGGATCTCGACCGACGCGAGCAGCAATACTACGATAAGATAAACCGCAATCCCGATACGCTACAATTCGGCCTTTATCAAAGTCAGAAACGTGCTGGTACGCATTTCTCCTTCTTACACGAGGCATCACAACAACTTTTCACCAGGCAACAACGTTCAAATGCAATTTGTGTATGAGGAACTGGCTGAGTAATTTCCTGATTTAAACACAATGTAGGTGTCGCTACTAGAGCCTGCTTTGTCTGAATGCGCTGAAAAGCTAATCATTTGCATATTACAGCACCTTTTTCCTTTCGTATAAATTTCACGTCTGTAGCATGTCGCCTTCTTGGTGTAGCAATTTTAATGGCCAGTAGTGTAATATTGGTAATATTTGTTTTCGTAAAGGATACGCATGTCAATCAATTTCAATTTGAAATCATTTTTATCTTCTAACACATCAAATCCTCAACTATATTAACGCATTTTAGCCAATCAGGTTAATTTATTTTCGTAGAAAATAAGGTTGAAAAACTGGGCTTTTACGTTGATGCGCAGTTTTTGATTACATCTGCATTTCCACTATTCGAAGTCATGGGAATTTTTTCCTTCTCATTTCTTCATAGTAAAAAATAATTTCAAATGTAAAAATTATTGGTACATAGAAAGCCTTCATCAATTCTTGGACAATGACTGTTAACACTGATTGATTTATAAAATGTTCTCTGGTTTTACTCTTAAGTTTTCAAAATTCATGAATTCCAGTATTAAAACTTTAACTTTCAATGTTTGATAACATAGTTGAATAAATTCTTCTTCAGGTATGTAATTTAGAAGTTATATTAGTTCCTCTATAAATAATTTATGCTTTTGTGTTTATTTTTCAATTTTTATTTGGCTTTTATGGTTGGTCAATTTATTTGGTTGTGAATCAAATAGTAATTTTTTGGATGCCCATTAATTGAATGATTGTTTTGGCTCTTTATCTATTCATTCTTTAGAACTTACAATACATATATGTATTGTAAGTTCTAAAGAATGAATAGATAAAGAGCCAAAACAATCATTCAATTAATGGGCATCCAAAAAATTACTATTTGATTCACAACCAAATAAATTGACCAATCATAAAATATAAATATATAATATATATATATATATATATATATATATAATGTATAATATATATATATATATATTATAAAAATTACCATAAATTGTACAATATTCAGTGTAATAATTTTGATAGTTTAAACTGACAAAATTTGAGAATTAGTTGTTTATTTTACCGCTGAATGTTGTCATTTTTGAAAAGAATATTTACAATGATTTCCTTTAAAACACTTAGATATTTTGGATGTACGACGTCCCTAAAATAGAATTGTTTCGTTATAAAAATTTGTTATATTGACATTTAAGAAAAGGAATAGGTTTGAATCCTAGTATACGTAACCCAGTAGATTTGGCAACAATTAACATGTATGGTAACATTTAATAAAACGATAAAGTTTCCTTTTGCAAATTATTTAATAATTAACTTATGATTTATTTAATTTTACAAAAATTGAGAATTATAAGCGATAAGTTTATTCATCATGAAGGTGTACAAAAGTGGGAAGGAATACTCGAACCATTTCACTTCAATAAACCTTCGTCTATAAAATGCAGATTCCTTTATATTTTCAAGTTTTGAAAAATATTTTCCATTGCAAGAGCAAATAAGTTTGTCTGATTCTATGATTAAACTCAATAATATTATTTTAAAATTCTGTTACCAGAACTTAATATTTATAATCATGGACGAAGAGTTAGCGCTCTGGTCTTCAGTTCTCGTGAGTTTGATGGGCTTTTCTGTTTAAATATAGTGGTTCAGAGTCCATTTTAAATTATATAAATTCCGGTCTAGTTAGCCCTCGTGTGTAAAAAGTGGCCATTGAGTAACATAGAAATCAAACCAAATCTAGAATTATTTGGAAAATATTTGTTAAAATTTATGAAATAGTCGCATTATTTTAAGATTTATAATGCGGCATTGTATGTTTAGGATAAATTAAGCAGAGAAACTGTACATAGAAGTTTAGATTTTGAAATTCTCATCATAACGTTTTTCTATTTAAATAAAACAAATTTAATCTTCAAATTTTTTTTAATAAGCACAAAGCAAATGTGTACAAATTTTGGACGTGTCGATGTTTAAAAATCTTAAATAATTAATATCCCACTGGGATTTTTTTGTAAATAAAAAGGGTCAAAATTGATTATATTTTATAAGCAAGAAAGAATCTATATTTTGAAGCTATTTGAACAATAACTGTCAACGTTACAGTTACATATCATTTGTAACTGTAACGTTGTTAACTTTCAATATATCGAACAAAATAAGTAAATAATGATAACTTAAGTAGTTAAAAAGATGGAATTCAATTGAAGCTTAAAAAATTGTACCGAAACGAATCATTTTAGGATTTTTTTTTTTATTTGTTATGTTAGGTGGTAAACATGTAAATCAGAGTTCTGCAAACTTTTTTGTGTCGTAGACCCCTTGCCATGTTTTTCCGTGTTGGGTAGACCCCCTACTTACCTGATATTGATTTCCTGTAAATTTCTAACTGTAGTGAAGTTTAGTGTTACATACTTAAAGTAAAAACACATGTTAATTTATACATTTATTAATTGAATTTAAATTAAAACTACTTAAAATAAAATTTTGTATATGTTATGTAAAATATACGTAACATTAAATAAACATAAAATAAACTATAAATAAAATAACATAAGCAATAAGTCAATATTTTTAGTGAGAAAGATGAACCTGATGCTTTAATAATAAATTATCAACATTTGGCGTCAATTTTGTAAGGGTTAATCTTAAATCTCCTCGGCTAATGATGTCCAGTCTGTTTCTTTTTTTTGTTAGGAGATTGGTAACAGCGCTATATTATAAATAATGTATATGTTTTGATATTATAAGATAGTATGATGTAAGTAAATAGGTACCATCAGTATATGTGTTTAGATGCACTATCGTGGACCCCCATTTTTAATTTCATGGACCCCCAAATTTTTTTTTCGCTGAGGTAGACCCCTTGCAGGTTGTTATAGACCCCAAGGGGTCGATATAGACAAGTTTGGGAATCCCTGATTGTAAATGAATACCGTATGGGATTTAAAATAACTAAAGTAAAACCAATCTATGAGTCGATAATGACACAAAACAATGGTTTTCAACGGAAAATTGTTTTTAATGAATCTTATTGATTCTAAATTAAACAATTCAATACAATTAAGCAACTGAAAGATCTGCTGATACAAGAAGTTCTCGGCTCTTAGAAAGAAAATAAGCAAAAAGTGACGTTAAAGGTGGAAAAATTTTATCGATATTTTGAAAGTAAAAAAATTGACGTTTTTAGTAGAAGGAATGAAATTATGTAATCGTCTGATAATCCCGATTCTATAAATACATTGATTTAAAAAAACTCAATTTTTCCTGATTATGACAAAAGATGAGGCTGGATTATACACCCACTTCAATGAAGAAAAGTGGTTTGGGAACAATTAATTTCCTCGTACACTTTATTTTAATTATTGCGTCAAAAACTTGTTTATTTGAAAAATGTCTAGAGTTGACTACATGCATTTTAAAACCTTTTGGACATTTTAAAATGAAAGGCATATGAAGTTTATCTGAAAGGGAATACCTTGTTGCTTTTCTCTCTCATCTCCAACCCTGTCTGAACGCCAAGTGACCACACTCTTCAACCCGATGACCTTTAAAAAGACGAAAGAATAAAGGGGGTGCAAATATGCGTTTATCTGAAGTTTGGAATTGCTATCGTTTAGAGCAAAGATGTCTCTCTGAGAAGACATTCAGAGGCTTCGCATGAGATTCATGGTAGTACACTGTTCCAAAAGTACTTAATTTGGGATTTTTTCTGAGGAAGGTAAGCTGTGAAGAAGAACGACTTTTCAAGACTGTCCAGTACACAACGACTGCTTCAAAGACGAGAGCGCCCAAAATCTAGTTCAAACAAAATCCCTCAGACACTTACCCTGAGAGACTCGGGGGAGAAAAAACAGAATTCTTTTTCCTTGAATTTTCAAAGTTCTGAAAAATATTGAAATTTTTTAGATGATACAGAAAATACTGAAGCTCTTTTTATGAAATATTTATTAAAATTTAAATGCGTATGCCATCGGAATAAAAAGGGTTGTTCTTCAGTTTTCAGAAAGAGCGCTACTTTTAAATATTTTTAATTTTTTGTTTTAAGGTGCTTTTTCTCCTCATGGAATAAATTAAGAAACTTCTATGCTATTAAGCTTTAATAAACAGTTTAGAATAACTTTACAAACTTATATTCTAGAAAGAAACTTAGTTCCTTTTTTGTAATCGTGTATTTGTAACAAAAAGAAATTTGAATGTCAACATTTTTTTTTCAGTCAGTCCGTAGAAGAAATCTTGACATTTTTTAGTCAAATTCAATTTTTATTATTTTCAATAGTATTTTTATTTTCACGAAAAGCTGTTAAATTTTTCTTCTGTTTAATAGAACAGTTTTTTTTTTTAATCCAGTCGCTTATCTTCCCTTCATTTATCTGAGAAGAACAATCCAGTGAGTGAAATATAATGGATTAAGTTTATTTCTCCAAAATTTCTGAATACCCACAATTCAAAACTGCTTGGAATTTTACTTTTCTAACCGTGAGTTTGTTTACAGATGTTTCCAAAGCTTCAATTATCCTAGTTGCCGAGATTTTTGTAGTTTTCATATTGTCAAGCAATCACACACTCACGAATTCAACACCTTTTGATGTGGGGATGTACGAAATGACTACGAAAGCAATTTAAACTATGCAGTTTAATTTTTCTTTATAAATATTAATGGTGAATATACGCGCGGCTATCCATCAAACGCAAAGCACTTGTTTATCATGTCACCATTACCTAACTAATAAAATTGTTTTGAAGAAATCAATTTTGCACGAAATATGCAGACAGTTTCCTTCTTCTATATTTATATTCTTTATCTAATTAGACATTTCATCAATTATGTTTGAATTCCTTTAGTATTTAATAACAGTTTAATCGAAAACAATTCTCTCTCCAAAAAAATCTAAAAACTAAAAAAAAACGTGAAAAAAAGAGCTTTACCGGGTACAAGCAAAGTTAGAAGAATCATACCTTAAATTATATTTTGCTTTAGTTATTTCAGAAATAGTTTTCTTGTAGGATTAAAATATTTTCCAAATGAGATTTTTTATACTCTAAACTTTCTGCATTTATACTTTTTTTTTTTTTAATTAGATTTACAACTAACAACCCTGGTCATTCGACATATTTCAAATCAATTTCTCGGTTTGTTGTATTATTCATGCAAATTCTGCTTCGATCTCTTAACCCTTCTTTGCATGATTTTTTCTTTATTGGTGAAATAAATCAAGTTGATATAATTCATGTTCAAAATTAAAGGAAAAATGGTTATAAAAATCTTAGAATATATTTATAGTATAAATTTAGCAAAAAACAATATGCTAAAAATTTCCATCATCATCCAAAGTTAGATAATTAGCTTAGTACTAAATAGAAATAAAAGAGGAAAATAACACGTGTTACAAACCTTTCTTCCACTCATTTTCAATTTTTTAGCAATAGAAACTCTAATATAATAAAACAAAATTATAAACGTTTATTGCAACTACAACAAACAGCGGAATGAGACAACTTTAAGCACTGATAATGACACTTGTTTATTTTTGACAGCTATGTTTCTTTTTATGCAATGGACATTAAAAAGGTATCCAAACACGATCCACTTAAAGTGAACTTGTTCTTTTATATAATTTTTTGGCATTATAGGTTATGAGGGAAATTTCCACCATTATGCAAAGAAGGGTTAATAGCAAATTGTTTAACTATTACAGATATTTTGTTGTGCCACATGTATTGTAGTGACAACTCTATTATCAAATGGGATGCAATAAAAAGATGATTTATAATAAAGACTATTTTGTAATGAAACAAAAATGTAATTTTCTTACTGCACTTAAACATATTAAATTTCTAATTATTTTTTCTCAAATTTGAAATGCAAATTTTGGTTTACAATAATAGTATAGTTGAGAATTTATGACCTCAAACTTCAGAGATGGTTTCGTTAAAGGTCTTTCAGTGGTGTCACACAAAAATCGCATCTCTGGAAATAAATGACTTTTGCATAGTGATAAAACAATATTATTAAATATACTATTTAGTATCATTGCAGTTTTCAGATTTCAATTTAAAAAGTAAGAATTATTAAGAACTGAATTTTAAGTAATTTTTTTTCAATGTTTTAAACTTTTTGAAATGCTTCCTTTTCTTAACACTAAAATTACCGAAAGGGGTCATTTGACCCATTTTCCCATTAATTTTGCCAAATAAAAAAATTCCCCGGTATGTTTAGTGTTAAACAACATAAATCAATTGATTATAAAATCTTGTTCAATGTCCGCCATTACTTGCTTGACATGTCAAATGGAAATTATCGTTAAAAATTGCTTCCTTAAATTCATTTTCAATATTTTTAATAATTGCAGCATTAATATTTAATTTCATTGCACTATTCAACAAAAATAGTTATTTATCAAATGATTACATCTACAAATTCATTTCATTTCAAATTAAATTTAATATTTATTTGTTGATATCAAATGAAAATTACTTTAGTTGAGAATAGATTTATTTACAAATTCATTTTATTTCAAATTTAGGAACAAAATATTGCTCGTGAAATTTTTTCAAGAAATTATGTAGTATAAACTTCCCACGTTTTACGAACTTTATTTACGATTTAAAAGTAAAATTAAAATCGTGATTTATCGAATCATCACATTTCAATAAAGAGTCTGATATTTTTTTTGTCAATATGTAAAGTTGAATCTAATATCCAAAGCTTTGATTCAATTTTATTGGTCTTATTTTATAGTGCAATTGAACTAACATTTCTATATCATCGTTAATCTGCGCTTTAGATCCCCTACTCTGCCAACTTGGCGATAAATGCACCAAGCGTGGTAAACCGGACGTTTTTATACCTAATGAACTCTTTACGGCAACCTCCGGAGGAAATAATTTGCGCTTTTTCGCGCATGCTCATTAATTGGTTTTTTTTTCTTTTAGCATTTTCATTGGTTATTAATTAGTTTCAGTTTGAAAAATCAGTCATTTTCATTGGTTGCTAATTTTCTTAAAACCGTATTCCATTATCACCATGGCAACAACTTTTTTGAAAACCCGCCAAGTACGGGACACACAGCACACTTTCGCAAAGTTGGCAGAGTAGGGGACCTAAAGCGCATTTTCACCTATATCGGAATTGCTTCATAAGGGTGATAACACTGTGTAACTGATAAGTATTTATTGTTTGATATAATATTCTCTCTTTTTGAGTTTTTAAAAAAAAATGCATCCTTCATAAGGCTTGTCCTTTTTGGACCTTGCGCCATAAAACCCAACCAACCCAACTCAACGCATCCTTTAAAAGAAAGTAGGATTTTTTCCTAATTTTTAGAAAAACAGTTGATGTAGAATTCAATTTGCAGACAGATCATAATTCAATCGAACCCCATAAGCTGATTGATATATTACATTACATATTTGTATAAAATATATAAATGACTTGAATAACTTATGAAATGAAGTGTATTTGGATACATTTCTAGTCGATCGCTCCGTTTTTGCTAGCATTTAACCCTTCTTTGCATGATTTTTTCTTTATTGGTGAAATTAATCAAGTTGATATAATTCATGTTCAAAATTAAAGGAAAAATGGTTAAAAAAATCTTAGTATATATTTATAGTATAAATTTAGCAAAAAACAATATGCTAAAAATTTCCATCATCATCCAAAGTTAGATCATTAGCTTAGTACTAAATAGAAGAGGAAAATAACAGAAACACGTGTTACAAACCTTTCTTCCACTCATTTTCAATTTTTGAGCAATAGAAACTCTAATATAATAAAACAAAATTATAAACGAAATCATACGTTTATTGCAACTACAACAAACAGCGGAATGAGACAACTTTAAGCACTGATAATGACACTTGTTTATTTTTGACAGCTATGTTTCTTTTTATGCAATGGACATTAAAAAGGTATCCAAACACGATCCACTTAAAGTGTTCTTTTATATAATTTTTGGGCATTATAGGTTATGATGGAAATTTCCACCATTATGCAAAGAAAGGTTAAACTGCGACAGCCCAAGAGATGTTATTGTTGTTGGATCCATGTCTAAAATAATGCCATCTCTTTATCCGAAATACCAAGAAAAGATCTAGTAGAGGAAATTAGTTTGAAGCTTATATTTCCTCATAAATAAAACTTGTTGAAAGCTTTGCAAATTAATGAACAAATTTTGAAAGCTGTTCACTCATGCAGTTATTGCCACTAAAAAAAAACTTAATATCATTTACTTTATAAAATAATCAAACTTTACATAAAATTATTGGATGCTATGATGTAACTGGGTACTCTATAGAATAACGATTACTTGATTATTGAATTATGAAATCGTTATAAAGTATCATTAAAAAGTATAACACTCGAAAATTCCTCGAACTGGTTCCAGCTGCTTTAAGTCAGTTTTCCAGCATTTTTGCAAGACAGATGCGTTACATTCCGTTTCTTTTTGGACGTAGAATTTTGTATTTGTATTGTGTTTAACTAATATTAACAGTGCTTTTCTAATCAATAAACAGCAGTTAAATGTAGTTTTGAAGAGGTTATTGTAAATGAAATATTTTGCTTATCTTTCACCTTAAAGGTCTGTTTAATTGAATAATTTGGACATTTTTCATACCTCAACTGATTTGTCTGCCATATTTCATAAAGATCTTCTATGAGCTCTCCTACAGAACTGGAGAATGATTATTTCATCTCTCTCTGAAGTTATCCAATAAAGAAGTGCATAGTGATTTATCCTATGTATGCTTTAGAAGAAATGGCGTAAAAAAAAAAAACTTAATTTTATTGTTTTTCAACATAGAACATTATTTTACTTTATCTATTTAATAAAACGTCAATTTTGGGGCCTCCGTGAACAATTTGGCCATGGAGTTCCTTCTCATTTTCGGAGGGTATTGAGTTCGATTCTTGACACAACCGTCGTGTTCTCTGAAGGTGGTTGGAGCACATTCATTAGTTCCTAGTTGCAATGTCCTCCATGAGAAAGGACACCTTTAGGGGTGGAAAGCCATGTTTGTGAGTCTTGGCCTGTAAATGACCCACTCTCTTTCGTGTGCGCATCGTTTCCGCTCTTTTTGTGTTGAAATATTTTATAAAAACGATCTTACCAGCCGAACATTATAATAATAGTAACAAATTTGAGCATTCAGCTATGAAATAAAAATTTTGGCCAAATATTGACCCTCTTCAAGGAATTTTTTATTTAAAATTGAAACTGAGTACCAAGTTGCAAATAGATCGCTCGTGCTTCGAGTGATTTTCCCCATGTTAATGAATCTGTCAATAAAATCCATACAACCATTAGTTTTATAGTTAGATAAGGTTTTTTGATAATTTCCAAAAAATTGTCACTCCCGCGTGTTTGGTTTAAAAACACAAAAAGCATACATTAGAATAAAGAGCATTATATTCTAATTATGTTTACGTGGAAAACACCCCGACAAACATGCAGGTGGGTGCCGTTGGGGCTCAGATCGAACTTGTGACTTCGAAGAGCGCTGTTTGGGCCCTTTGAATTGCTGTCATGTGAAGGTCAGTATGATGATGCGCCTCTGCATTGTAGCGGACTTCAATGGATGCAGAAGGCGATTGTTTTTCTAGACCAATAGAAATAGTGTGGTCAACGGGTTTTGATTGGTCAGCTTATACACTGCAGTTGGCAATGTGTTATTTGTCTGTTAGACTCTGGACTGGAAGAAATGCTTTCAAGTAATGATAGGTACTTTTGCAATCCATAATACCTCTGTTTCACGAATACTTCTGAAATAATTTTCGAGGGCCTATAAAAAAATAGAAAATCAATATATTATTTTGGTACTAAGAGACGAAGCAATATTTCGAGACACTTAATTCAGAAAATAAAAAAAACCTATTGTGAAAAAGACAGAACAATCAAGTATTTGCATGCAGAATGCACTGACTTGGTTTGTTTGTCTCACATTTTGCTCGTGAGTTCTTCTTAGATCTAAGGCACAAGAATCGAGCCTTTAAACCAGAGCCATCTTTCATGAAACAATGGGACTGCATCGTTCCCTCAGATACAATATTACGTGTGTATTTCTCACTTTTCAAGTAACATTCTGTAAAGACAGCTTTCACTAACTATTTTTGGATTGCTGTGTTAACATTTTTTCATGGAAAAAAATACAATGATTGATGCTTGCATATTGGATGTGGCAGTCATCTTGGTGAAAAAACGAGATTTTCAAACAAAGACATCGGTAATGCTTATGGCAAAAATGTTTCCTCGAAATAAATAGAATTCAAGTTACCATTCAATTTCAGACCGCATCTCTGAAAGCCCGTTGTCTACTATTTGAAGATCCAACGTATTTTGTATCAAGAATATTCAGTTGCCGCTAGAATCCAACAAATTAAAACAGGATTTCAACAAGAAACTTCTGAGCAGAACACAACGAGGCCGTTTTATATTCTCATGACGAATCCGCGTGGGTAGGGAACTCAAATCCGCCGGGCTCACCATTCATTGAAAACATGTCTTTTCTTAAGCTCTTATTTTACGTTTCAAAAGGGATTTTTGCACATTTTGTTTATTTATTAAATCCCTATATTACTTTTACATTCTTAGAGAAACATTTAATCTTGTTTCGGAAAAAAGTATTTAGCAATGAAAAAAAAAATGCAAAGAATTCAATGATACCCCCATCGCTAGTGGAAATAAAGATAGGAGAAAAAAAATATTTCTGTCAGAAAATAAACTGCTACCTGTCACTAAATTGTTATAAAAATAGAAAACTCTTGTTTAAAACTTTAAGATGAAATCGACAATAATGAGATATCAGATTCTTAAAATGATTTGGTTTAAAAAAGTAAAAATTTTAATATGAAATTAATTGCAGAATTGATAGCAAATAAAGAAATCAACTGACAATTTAACAGAAAACCGTTGATTATAAAAAAAATGTAATGCTTATGGAGCAAATTTACAATTAATTGAAAATCAGAATTTGCCGATTCGCATTGTTTAACCAATTAAATAATCATTCAATTTAGTACTCCTTATTTTGTGTGCTTATTCTAAAATCCAATAACAATTTATTGTTTGTGTGAAATCCGTTCATGGAATAACCATTTAATTCCCTCCGTAGAGAGAGAAAATCGATAAAGTTCTTTGAGCCTTTTGACTGCAGCTTCCCACCAGCACATTTTGGATTATTAACAAATATTTTTGCGAACTGTTTATCAATTAATCATCCGGAATTGAGATAAAATGGCCTTTTCAAGACATTTTATGATCAATAAACTTATTAAGTGATTTCTAAATTGGTTCTTTTTTTCACTTTAATGGCCTCTGCTGGTTATTTTAGAGAATATATAGCTAGTTATTTCATAGAATTATTAAATAAAGTATAGAATGTTCCATCTTTATATGCATTAGCTGCTTTGCCTAGATATTTCCTGTAATTCCTGGCAATTCTATCCAAATAATTGATTTATACACTCAAACGGTAACACACACACGTATATATTAGATTGGGGAAAAACAAATCCATTATTTTTACGTGAACTTTTTGTAACTTCTTTTGGATTCGCTTTGTAAAAAGGTTTAAAACAGTTTTCATGTAGATTTTTAGGTCTTGAGCGAAGCTACGACTGCTGACATGCTGTCAAGTTTGATAATTTTTGATATTTTATAGACATTCTCGACGATGTTGTATCCATGCGAGGTGCATCTTTAGCGTCCAAATACCCAAACGGAATCGACGGAACCGAAATTGTGCGTAACTGGTTGTTACAGTCATATATAGGACGATAAACACCTTTCACAATTTTAGCTACCTGATTAGCATTTTCGCCATTTTAAAAGAAAAACTAAAATGTATCGATTTTTCTGTTTGTTGTCTTCTATTTTTAAAACCATAGCTGAATGAATGAAACAAAAAACCGCAAGAGTGCCAAATGTCACCTTTCCAACGAGCGTAAATTTGAAATTGTTTGATACACGAGATAATGGCTAAGAAAATGCCTCATAAGTTTCCAATAGTTTTATTAAATGATACAGGTGTTTTGATCCTTATTGTTTATTTAAATAAATGAGAATCAAAAGATTAGCAGCAAACTACTCTGAAAAAAAAATGCGGGTCTTTTATTTTGAGATTTAATGCAGAAGTGTGTGGTTTATTTCTTAGAGAAAGGTTTTTGTTAACCTCGATGGTCGTGAAAGAAACGTTTACTGTGTTCGAAGTTGACCTGATGAGGAATTTTCTTTTCCAGGAAAATAAAAATGAAGATGGCTTTCCATAAGTGTAGTTTCGTTCGAAATTGTTTTCTTCTATCTTGCATTTTTTTTCCTGGCCAAAAACAAAGTAAAATTGTACAAAAATAACGCTCATGAGCTGACATAAACAGGAAACTTTGTTTAAAAGATTTAAATGTTTTCCATGATTACAAATTTTACTATCAAATGAAGAGTAAAAAATAAATTTCTGTGATATGTAATACAAAATTTGGCTCAGATTTACTGTACGGTCGCTCTTGGCGCGATTTTCCAAAGTTGGCAATAAATAACATTTTCTGGCAACCCAACCAATGCTGACCAATTATAGATGAGATATTCCGACCAATGAAAAATGGGGGATTCTGACAAAATGGGAGCCAACCATTGAAAAATGGAATATTCTGTTTATTTACAGACCTCGCTTGTGCGTATTGGCGAGGTTGGCGAGATTTTCAGCAATTTTTTGAAAAAGTCGTGTAAGAGCGACCGTACAGTAAATTTTTACCCAAAACGTATTCCGAGTGTTGTCAATCTTTTTCTCATTACATTTTAAGAATTGCATGACGAACACAATAAATGAACAAAAGCTGAGCAGAAAGATACATAATGACGGGCAGAGAAATGATTCAAAACAGTTTGATCGCATGCCGAGGCTACTACTGCATCTAAATGAACCTTAAGATGGAATGCTTAATGAGACACCCCTAAAGCTAAAAAGCTTTCAGCAGTTGTGAATTGTAGGAGGACAACAAATTTTCCTCTTTATTTTCGGAAAAATGCTTCTAAGTTACAACAAAATAGTAGACAACAATGGAGCTCTGAACGATACTAAATTAGATGAAATGAAATTCTTTTCATTGAATGTCGGTAATTATAACAATGTATTTATTCATTGTTGTGGGAGTATCTGCTTTTTATACAAATTCCTACATAAATTTAAGTTAAATAATAAATTTGCTAGAATTTCGGTGAAATATATAAATGATTTACATTAAAAATCTAATTCTTAGTATTCAATAGAATAGAAATAAACACATAAATGTAAAACTCTTCATGTATAAAAATTATAATTTTATTTGCTATTATAAGAACTATTAGTAAATCTGACATTGTCTGAGAGTGATAAGAAAACACAAAGTATGACTCAAATATTGTTAATGTTTATTTATAGTTTTCCTAGCAATATCTCATCATAACGAAAAAATATATTATTTCCAAAATTAAATATTCAGGAAAAATTTTTCCCTTTTCGTGGTTTTAAATGCTTTTTTTCAAATTGGTAAAATATTTGGGGATGCCAACATTATTAATCTTTTCTATTTTTTTGGAATATAAAGTACTAAAGAATAGAATTTACTACAGTTTTAATTTGACACATAAAATTACTTGTTTTCTAATAAATAATTATTTAAATAAATGTTGCAAACTAAGTTATTGTTCTTTTCTGTTATTTAGAATTAATAAAATGTTTGCAAACTACACGCAGAAGAAATAAAAATAGAGAAAATTTCTTAGTATAAAAAGTGATCCAAATAATTCATTATTTTTATCATGATTTACAACAACATAGAATAGGAAGGAATTTCTATTATGTGATATCATACAACAATTTCACAATACTCTCCTTTCGATCATTTACATTCATAAATTATTTGTAAATACAAACAGATTAAGTAAGAACAGTAGAAAAAATATCACAAATCATCGATTACCAAAAATATATCGATAATATTATTGAAGAAACGGCTAGAATACAAAGAAATCACATTGAGATTACATATGTTTCTCATCTCGCTGTGGGATTTCATGTCTGTCATCTCCTCCTTTCCGGTACATTACATTGTACTTTTCATTTGTCATGACACTTTCTCAATCGAATTTTTAAGTTTTTTATTCATTAAGAATACTTACTTAATTTATTTTATACATTAAGATTTTATACTTAATGAATAAACATTAAAAATAAATGTATCTCAAGTCATTTAAGAATAGTTTTTTCATTACACAATAATATTTATAAATTATTTGTTTACTTCAAGCTATGTTCATTTGAAATGTATCATTTTTTATGGAATTTAAATAAATCGATCTGTACCAAAAAGTTGAACTTCATTATTTAGATTTTAATTTGTATATCGAATGAAGAAAAATGTTAGAACATTAATGCTTTTGATTTATGTGACATAAGTGAAACTTTAATTTTAAAAAAGTAATTTTATAATTCAAATAAATAAACAAACAGAATTTAAATATTATGCAAATTATTATTCATCATCCAATGTTCCTTTGGCTTGTAGAACACACCTTTCTAATTAATTTGTTTTATTAATTAACATAGTCAATCACAAATGGTAAATAATGAATTGGAAATTCAACTTAAAGTATTTTAATATGGAACTCATTGCCAACTATAATAACATCCATTAATATTTTTGTTCAATAATTACGATAATGGTGAAAATGCACTTTAGGTCCCCTACTCTGCCAACTTGGCGTAAGAGTGCTGTGGGTCCCGTACTTGGCGGGTTTTCAAAAACGCTGTTGCCATGACGATAATGGAATACGATTTTTAATGGTTTAAACTAATTAGCAACCAATGAAACTGATTGATTTTTCAAACTGAAACTAATTAACGACCAATGAAAATGCTAAAAGAAAAACTCAATTAATGAGCATGCGCGAAAAAGCGCAAATTATTTCCTCCGGAGGTTACCATAGAGAGCTCATAAGGTATAAAAACGTCTGGTTTACCACGCTTGGTGCATTTATCGCCAAGTTGGTAGAGTAGGGGACCTAAAGCGCAGATTAACGACGATAATATATCATTTATATTGGTTCTCTTGGTCATTATGTGAAAATGATCTTTCTCACAGTAAAAAATAAACTTCAATAAATCATCAAGAATATAAAATAAGAGCTTAGAAATCGGATATGAATTTATGAAACCTTAACACAAAATTTAATATGCCAATATTAAACATTATATTACTTATTTACTTACAAAACACGTGAACTTAAAAAAGGCCTTCAGCATAACTCTGTGATTCTTAATAAAACGTAATTCTTACAGCCATGCATTTTACAATATTGTAAAATATAATGATGTCTCATTTATGCTCAGAAATGTTGGGAATGATCTTTCTCAGTGTTATCGGGATCTCATTATTTGGATCAATGTATATTTAATTTGGTAGACATCTCGACGCAACTCGAGATTCCATTGTGACACCTCTGAGAGCTTCAATTACCATTTGCCGTAATTATCTTGAAGTCATTTTTATTAAATCATTTAAATTGAGGAGAATTTCACCAAAAAATCTTTTTTCAAAGCAAAATTGAATGCACAAGAAAGTTAATTGTGTGAAGTCACTTCTTAGTAAATTTTAAAAATAATGGAGAGCAAGTAATCATTTGTTCTTTCGTGTCACAATGGCATGAAACATTTCAATAAATATAATATTAGGAAAACAATCTTCAAAATTTATATTTAGTAAAATTTTGTTAAATATTTTTGGAACTCTGCATATCACTATTTACATACTTTTTCTCATTATTTATAAAATTTTAAAGACTGAAAACATAGCAATAAAAAATTTAAATATAAACATTCACATACAAAATAATGTTTATTTGCATCAGCCAATGCATCGAGGTGGCCTGGTAGGTCAAAGCATCGTTCGGAAGTTCGAATCCCCACTTGACGAAAGTTGTTTTATGAAGGTGGCTCAGTAGGTCAACAGAGTGAAATATTACGTTTGGGAGGTCATAAGTATTGCTTGTAAATGACGAACCGCTCAACCCTTCTTTGCATGATTTTTTCTTTATTGGTGAAATCAATCAAGTTGATATAATTCATGTTCAAAATTAAAGGAAAAAGGGTTAAAAAAATCTTAGTATATATTTATAGTATAAATTTAGCAAAAAACAATATGCTAAAAATTTCCATCATCATCCAAAGTTAGATCATTAGCTTAGTACTAAATAGAAATAAAAGAGGAAAATAACAGAAACACGTGTTCTTCCACTCATTTTCAATTTTTTAGCAATAGAAACTCTAATATAATAAAACAAAATTATAAACGAAATCGTACGTTTATTGCAACTACAACAAACAGCGGAATGAGACAACTTTAAGCACTGATAACGACACTTGTTTATTTTTGACAGCTATGTTTCTTTTTATGCAATGGACATTAAAAAGGTATCCAAACACGATCCACTTAAAGTGTTCTTTTATATAATTTTTGGGCATTATAGGTTATGATGGAAATTTCCACCATTATGCAAAGAAGGGTTAATTAGCGAATGAAAAATAATTCTGTTATTCTCGATATAATAAAACGGATACAAATAATTGCATATTTTAAAAAATCAAAGATATTATTCAGAATGGTAATTTCTAAAATAAATAAAAATTTTAATGTTAATTATTTTAGTGAACCAAACAAATAAAATTGATAATTAAATTTATGACCGAAGCTTTGAGTAATTTTATTAAAATTGATAATGAATAGGTTATTATATAATGAATAGATTTATATAAAGGTGGAAAACTGCTGCTTTAAAAAGACAAAATATCTATTTTATTTGACAAAAACTTTTGAGAAATTTGAAAAATTATGTTTATGAGATGAGTACTTTCAATAATGATAATAATTAATATAATGTTCAATAATTACATTAATCATTGAACATTTATTTTTCATTTAGATTATAAAATGCTATTTGCTAAAATCATTTAAAATACTGAAGAGAGAAATAATTCAAAGAAATCAAATATATATATACTTTAATATAGATGAAAAGCAGTAATATTTTTCTCATTTTTAAATAAAACTGTTTAGTTTAAAAGAAAACAGTGATACAAAATAATAATAATTCAATTTTTTTTATTATGAGAACGCTAAATCTTATGAAATAAAAAAATAGTACTATTATTGAAGAGACAATTAGTATGTGTAAAGAGAAAATCGTTGATTATAAACGAGCAGGATACTCTAAATGTTTTTATCAAAGTCTGCGATCTATCTTTTAGTTCCACTGTGTTCAGAAACACGGCATACAACATAGAATGCATCGTAAGAAAACAAAAAATTCTTATACATTACTAAAAAAGGGATGAAAAAGAATCCTAATTTTTTGAAGTTATTTGAAAAATTTGATTTAAAAGAATTCATACTTTTTGATTTACAGAAATTGTTTGCAGAATGAGAATTTGAAATCCAATATGTAATTCAAATATATAAATGTGAGACGGTCGAATTACTTTTTTTTTGTGCGGTGCAGGAAAATTTTAATTACCTGCTAACCTTTGGTTTCTTATTTTTTTTTTAAATAAAACAAGGAAATATATCAAAACACCGTATCATATAAGAAAATTATTGGAAATATATTTACGGGAAATATTTTTTCTAATACAATTAACGTAAAAAAGTCTTCTTACTTAAAATGTAAATTTATATTGAAGACTTTTCTGTTTTATATAATTAAATATTATATTATTATCGTGAAGTCCGGCTGCTAGAATTCATACACAGCAAAAGCCGGAAGTGATTTTACCTTATACAGTGGAACTTGCTCTACTTTTCCCAGAGGTATCAATTTACATGACGATGGACCTTCCTTTGGGACCATCATCTGATAGGCCACGTTGGAAGAATTTCGAAACTAAGTACTATATTTGTACAGATTCCCTACCTCCTCACCACAACAACCCGCATAATTATCGACAATAAGGATAAAATTCCGATAATTTTGCTATTTGAGATTAATTAAAGTAGCTTTCATATTATTTATTTTTCAGTTCAACACTCTATCATAGAAATTTAACCCTAACTAAAATTCTATCACAGTAATTTTACCATTGGTAAAGTATGAAAATTTTCGTCCCTTTCTCTGACTTGTCTAGTTATTTCATGAAATACCTAATTATTTTATAAAATAACTGAATCCTATACTTTAACGGTGACCCTCCAATCAAAAGAAACGTCATCAGGAGAATTCGACAGGAACTATTCAGAGCAATTTTGTGTTTTGACACCGGTTATTTCTCCGCCCTTATATAGATTGTTAATGCTCTAACATAAAATCTTATTCAGCAGCTGTAATTACATCTGAATTGCTGCAATCATCAGAATTTCATTACGGTAGACGAATGAACAGCTAATTATTTCCACTTAAGGCAAAAAGTCTCGTATTTAAAATTATTTTATTCATTTATAAATTGGCGAAGTCTTCTTCTTTGAGACAAACTGAAAATAAGGACCCAACAAACTAATAACTGAAATAAGGTTAACTTCACATAACGATATTAAGTCATTATATTCTTTTTATTTATATAATCTTAGTAAATATCCTCTCATTTTACGAACATAACATTTTATGTTTATTAATATCATGAATTTGTGCTTCTGGTAGAAGACATGTCTACATTTTATATATTGGCATAATAAATCAAACTGTATGTGTGTGTAAATAACTTTTAAATATATATATATTCAAATTTTTTAAGCTGAAATGTTATATAAAGTGTGTAGGTCATTCTAAATGATTCAAATATTCGAAGGTCAAAAGTAGTTTTTTGGCTATTTAAAAGTATATAAAAATACCACATATAATACAATAACATTTTGCTAAAATAAAGTAGAGTTATCTATAGAAACTTTTTAAAGATATCCGTCTTCTTTATTTTTGTTATTTGGTCACCCATGACAATATTCAACGGAAGCCATGTCACGTAGTTTCTTCCACTCGGCTAGGAGAAAACATGTTTTCTTAACTGATATTTTTCGATGAATTGTTGCACCTCAGAGATTTATTTCATGCCTTTCCTTAAGTCTGGTTGCGATGGATTCACCTCAATGTATTATGATGAACCTGGAAGTAACAATGATCGTAAATGGCCACTCTTTAGGAAATACTTTCTTATTGAGAAAAGTGGAGCCATAATGAGTTTGTGTGAACCCACCCAAGCCACCAAACTTTATTTTAGGCACATTGGTTTCTGGTGTTCAACTGCTTTGCCATCCGTCTTGTAGACCTGGATTGATCACTCCAGAGAATTTGTTTAACCTCCTTTACGTTCCACTGTCCAAGTGCCTCAACGGAACAAAACGGTTGGAGTTTGTAATTAAAGTCAATGTGCTTCCTTGCGTTTCTTGCAATTCCTGGAGCATGTGGGCCATCGGTTTTCCAATTTATTTCAACAGCGTTCGTTGACCTGTATCTTAAGTTTCGTGGGTCTAGCAAGTCAAAACTTATTCAGACAATCATTACTTTCCTTCTTAATCACAAAAACCACTTTCGATTTTGGAAAGTTTAGCTCAACTTCCCGGTCATTTCTTTGACATCCTTCTTCGAGTTTCCTGGTATCTTGCCTATTCATGGATATCTAAATAATTATTGGCTTATCTGCTCATCTGGCTTTCAGGAAAGATGTTCATTAATTTTTTTCTTCTGTAATATTTACTTTGTTCCTGAAAAACTTAAGATAAAGTTTAATCAAAATGATACTGAATTCAATTCCATTGCACTTCTGATTGGCAGCATATTAGGAAAACCGAAAACATGCTGCCATAATAGGCAAAAATATTGTTTTTTTTTCCTCAAAAATTGGGGAAAATATTAAATATAGTTTAAAAAAAAAACATAACAAGCCATGAGAATCTGGGAAGAAGTGGGTGGGATCTGATATATATTTTTCTCTCTTTAGTAAGTAGGAGGATGTGAGGCTATCATTTCTTATTCCTTTCAAATTTTTATGATTTAAGATGTTTTATGAAGAGGCAACTTTGTGTTAATTTGCAACTTTTATCAGGTGCAATTCAAAGCCTGAATTCACCTGTTTTGAAAACTTTACGAACTTCTAATTTTCAGAAATGTTCATAACTTTCCACTATAAATTTTGTGAATGGCTAGCCATGCGGAGTGTAAATGATATTTACATTTTTATATAGGTTTTGGTGTATTATTTCTTAATTTTACAAAATGTAATATACATTAATTGTTCCATTGTTGCATGTCGCATCGAACTATTCAAAGCGCGCAGTCTTTGAATAGTTCAATGTCCTAAATAGCCTTCTTGTAAAGTTCGAGTTTGGCCTGGAATAACCAGAAAAGTCACTTATTTTGGTAATATTCCTCGTTATTCCAGCCTATAAGCATGAGTTTTCTCTTTGACTCAATGTGATAAGTTGTTACAGTTAAAAATTTCTCTGTCTGGAGACACGTGACTTCAAGGAACCATTTCAAGTGTATCATTTCTCTGGAAGACATGATCCCCACTAATAAACACGATGGATCTTTAGTTAAGACGGGTTTCGAACTCACTACCTTCTGGTAATGACAATGATGCTCTAACCAACACAGACCACTAATACTTTCACTTTATTTGGCTTATAACTTATAAATAATTGCTAAAAATGTTTCCCGTAAATAAATTTCTAGTAATAAATCTCCTTACACATTTTTATTATATATTGCATGAGTTACATACATTTCTTCTTTTTTATAATTAAGAACTAGAAATCGGAGATTTATCCGAAAAGTATATGTGACACTTGTAGAAACAAGGGATTCTGTACAATAAAATGCTTTTATTTTGTAGTTTAAAGCAGAATTTATTTCTTAGAGAAAACTGATCTGAAGGGGAGGAAAAGTTCACAGCTCGAAGAATAAAAATCGCTTTCTTTGTTCATTATTTTTTCTTGACAAAAAGTGGAGTAAAATTGTACAGATCAGGGAGCTTCGTTTAAAAAATGTGACGATAATTTAACTCTATTCCATGCTTCATTGTTAAATAAAGAGTAAGTTAAATTAATGAAGCTTCGAGGGAAATTTATTTTTGATAATTTCTTCTCACTAAATTAAAGAGTAGCAAGGACTTAATAGACTGAAAATCATCCTTCCAGCGTTTTATTAGGTTGGGGAAAAAGTTATCCATTGTTTTTTCGGTAGATGTCTGTAGTGATCGATATCTCGTGAGGTATCTATCAAACAATTTCAGATTTATGCTCGTTGGAAAGGTGACATTTGACACTAAAATATCCTCTTGCGGTTTTTTGTTTGATTCATTCAGTTACGAGTACAAGGTTTTAAAAATGGAAGACAACAAACAAAAAATTCGATACATTTTAGTTTTTCTTTTATAATGGCGAAAATGCTAACCAGGTGGCTAAAATTGTGAAAGGTGTTTATCGTCCTATATAAGACTGTAACAACCAGTTACGCACAATTTTGGTTTCGTCGATTCCGTTCGGGTATTTTTGATGTTAGAGATGCACCTCGCATGTAGATACATCATCGTCGAGAATCTCTATAAAATATCAAAAATGGTCGAAGTTAACCACATGTCAGCAGTCGTAACTTCGCACAAGACCTAGAAATCTACATGAAAGCTGTTTTAAACCTTTTTACAAAGCTAATCTGAAAGAAGTTCACGTAAAAATAATGGATTTCTTTTTCCCCAACCTAATATTTATAGACCTGTGATAAACTAGAGCTTCATTGTCTGTTAATGATATGCTCCGATGGCCTGATTGGTTACGGCGTCTTTCATTATCAATAGAGAGTGAATCCTGCTTCCACCTAAGTTCGTCGTCTAGAAGTAACACCGCAAAAAGGAATTTCGAGAAAACTTGCAGCAAGTGTTGGCTGCAAAGTTGACCCGCAACGATCTTCCCTCGAAGAAAAAGGACGAGTATTCAAGAAATTACGATTCTCCATCTTGTAAAGGGCTCTTCAAGACAAATCGAGAGTTCCAATTAGATACAGCCTGTTGCTCCGAACATTATGTACGAGATAGGACAACTCTGGATCCAGTGATCCCGATGAGATTTACCTCACCAACCACATGCTAGTGGCATCCACCTTGATCGTTAAGACAATGTTCTTGTTCCATGTAAAGGGTTTGATGTTGAGAAAAGTAGGAATTACTTTTCCTCCTCTCAGAGTGGAATGTGGCAGAACGTTCTATTGTAGTTCTCTTGATTTGTAAAAACTATTAAGGATTGCCCACTATGCATTTATTTGAAATTGATAAGGAGACATTTTCTATAGAATTGTTTGTATTACTATTTAAATAAAAATTATATCTTAGAGATTCAGTGACTTTCTCATATTTCCAACATGCAATACAATTATTTTCAGCCTTTTAGATCCGAATGATAAACATTGTGTTTGCATTTATGAAAAATACATTCGTGTATATTAGAAAATAATGAGAGATATTTCGCATAAATAATGCACCTCAAGCAACAGCTTCGTTTCTGAAAATTTGGCTATAATCCAAAGAATACTTCCTGTGACTTTCTAAGAGAGATTTTTAAAAAGAGATTTTTTATTTATTTTTTTATGGTACCGTGCGTTTTTCGATAACTCATAGAACCATAACTTATTTGATTAAAACTAATGGTTATATTTTATTAGATATATATACACATCCTCTGTCATTTTCAATATATTATTAACTATTGTACTAAAATGATTCTTTGGGGAAATTTCTATTGTTCAGAATATTGTAAAAGTAAAGTTGAATGAAAGTTTTTAAGAACGTTCTGGAAAAGATTTAAAATTAACTAAAGTGCCTTTAATATTATATCTCATTCCATCCTATAGCATTTCAAAAAAATCCTTCCATGAAAATGTAATGGTGCGATGTCATGTATGAAATTCATAGAAACAGTTCAAATGAAAGAAATTCCACTCTCATGTTCAATACAAAATATTTAATGAAAAGAAAGCACTACAAAATTTCGAAGTCTCTCTCGCTCTTTCTTTATATATATATATATATATATATATATATATATATATATATATATATATATATATATATATAATTAGTCTAATGAAACGCCTCCACATCATTTGCAGTAACTGACAGTGGCTTACATGCCAACGTTGCTCCTCATAAAATTTTATTGCTTGAAGATTTTTTAGATAGTGTTGTTATCGGTAATGAATCGAAATTTCAGATTAGTTCACTTGTGGACACACATAATGTACGTATCTAAAGCTCACGAGAGGGTACAATTAAAAAAACAACTCCAATAAATTGAATATTTTTTGTTACATATATATCGGTATAAAAAATATGGGCCTTAATATTTTCAAAAATCAACTGTTACTTCTTATCTTGATCCTTTGCAATTTTTTCTATTTCATCATTTCGTAGATGACAAACCAAATAACTTCCTTTAGTAGCACCTCTCTGGTCATGCGCGATTGATTGAAGGTCACTCTATCCAACCACTGGATTGTCTGCAGAGAGTACGTTGACAGTGTAGTGATGTCACACCATAGTAATGATGCCATCGAGTGTGTGCACTCAGTGGCTCATTAATTCTTCGCAATTCGACTAGTCTCGTGCTACTTGAAGCGAGCTTTGTAATCAGACGATTTTGTAAGACGATATTCTAAAGTTTTTGTTCTACATTTATATACTTGAAAATAAACATTATTATTTGTCAGAAGTCTCAAATTCATTATATAAAAGAACACACGCAACACTGGAACTTCTACAACAGTTTTTTTCGCATGGGGTTTAAACGATCTTACGCCCTGTAATTTCTACTTCTCTTGTTTCATAAGGGCCTCCATTACTAACTGAACTGACCTACATAAGGATCGAGGCAGCTGTTACAACTAATATCCCAAACGTTGATCTTTTAGAAAATTATTTTCAAAGAAACAACTGAAATCTCAAACATTGTTGCACTAAACATCGTTTCAGAAGAAACGGACTTTTCACTTGATGTGCTCACACTGGGTTAGATTATACTTCAGGGTACCCCTATGATTCTCGCCAGGTTGGATCGCGATTGATCACTAGGTTGGGCAAAACCGACTCGTGTTTTGATTGGTATAGATCCAGTCGAGGCTCTGATTGGTTTATCTGTTTCAGATAAACAAATCAGAGTAGTTACCTATTTGCCCTGTAATCGGCGTGAACAGGAATGGCGCCAAAAAATCACCAAGTTCACCAAAGGGCACCCTATTGTTTTACCTCACACTGAACGTTGAGTTGGTCTCTTATTCATGTATTAATCATGAATTTAATGCTTTGTAGTATTATGCAATAAATACTAAAAAGCATTAAAATCCCGATATTCCTTTAGAGAAACCTTGTAAAAATGTGTGTGCGTTGTTTAATATCACA
The DNA here is from genome assembly GCA_026290005.1 of Latrodectus geometricus. Taxonomy (NCBI): domain Eukaryota; kingdom Metazoa; phylum Arthropoda; class Arachnida; order Araneae; family Theridiidae; genus Latrodectus; species Latrodectus geometricus. The sequence continues at coordinate 70,883 of JAPDSC010083022.1, read as the reverse complement.
AAGTTTTACTTCTTAGTTCCCCATACCTATACATATTTTATTGATAGTTTACACATATATTTTTAATTAAAATACTGTGTATTAAATAAAGAAATCGGTGATATATAATGAAGCAAAAGCATCTAAAAATTTACTTACTTTAGATGTGCATTAAAGATAATTTATTGCACTTATAGGCACCAGTTAATATGATTGGAATTACTTGTATTTTTTAAATTTTCTTGAACTTCAGATATAACTAACCTCTTGTGATTAATTATAAAAGTCATTTCTGTAAGATGACTAATGTGGACGTGTTTTTATTCCATGTCATCCATAACTTTTTCCAAGCCTTTGGTAAATTTTGATGTTCTTTATTATTTTTTGGCAAAATTTCAAATGGATATATCGAAGCAATATTTACCGATAGCAAAAGAGAGCCAATGGGAATTCGCTCTGTTCCTTTCCTTTTTAGATCAGGCATGTAATTAATTAACTTGTAGATAAGTAATTATATGAATTAAAGTGCATGGACATTATATTCGGAGATAATTAAGCAAAGATTTTTCCATTTAAAATATCCTTAAAACTCAATTCTTAGCCATTTTTGAAACCTCGTATTTGACAAAATTTCAGGCCAAGATATTTTCTAAATTGAGAAGATAATAAACATCCCCAGTATAAGTTTTCAATTCAATAAGAAACTTAAAATTTTCAATGTTATACAAAGCAAAGTTTTATATACTTCAAATGCAGTGGTGTTATGATTGGATCTATAAAAAAAAATGACAAAGGAGAATTGTGTGTGTGCAAAATGAAACTCAATTTGAAATAAAACATGCATGTCGTTTTGATTTCGTTTTATATTTCTTTTAATTTCCATTTAGATTCGACATTTATTGACATTTCCAAGAGTTTTTCACTATTCTACTTGTTTAAATTAATAAGTTGAATTTCTTAAGTAAACATTCATAGCATACATAACATATCTATATAGAATTATAATTTTTCTTAGAGATAGTTAATATTTTCGTTTGTGATAAAATGCAGTCTCCGAAAGGTCAACGAGTGATTGTATTCTCCACTGTGGAGGAGAGAAATCGCTCGGGGGATCTCTGAAAAGCAGCCAACTGTACCAAGAAGTATAGTTCGACTGCATCTGTATATGATAAAATTATAAAAATGGTGTCCTAAAATAAATTAGAAAACAATTTTTAATGTTAAAATAAACATATGAATATAAAAATATTAGCTCAGATTTACTGTACGGTCGCTATTGGCGCGATTTTCCAAAGTTGGCGATAAATAACATTTTCTAGCAACCTAATCAATTCTGACCAATCACAGATGAGGGATTCCGACCAATGAAAAATAGAATATTCTGTTTATTTCAGACCTCGTTTGTGCAGATTGGTGAAGTTGGCGATTATTTGAAAAAGTTGCCAATAGTGACCGTACAATAAATTTTTACCAAAATATTGTAGCATTTCAAAACATAATAAATCACGCTAGATTAAAATTCTGTAACGCTCTTCTTTATGTGAAGGCATTATTTGTTTCGTTCCAAATGAAAAAAAATTGGGCTGTTTTTGCGTAAATTTGTAAACACGATAATTTCATTTCCTCTGCAACTGATTTTCTTCTGATATCGGAGAAAGCATGAAGAGATAATTCTGCAATGAGGAAATCAGAAAATTATTATTTCTGTGCTCGATTTCTCATTTTAAAACAGTAAAAAAGGAGGACAAAAAAATTGGAGAATGATTTTAAGCAAACGGAAATAAACAGAGGAGTGAAACAGCTGAAAGTGCTGTGTAAATAAAAGGGGGAATAAATTATTACATCCTAGGGGAAGTGAGACAGGGGAATAAGAAGGTAACCATGGCAACCGTCTTGTGACGTCATACTGCAATCAACTGAAAATACAGTCAAAGAAGGTGGCTCATCCTTGTACAGAAAATGATATTTTTACATATCTTTAGGTGCATGTTCTCCAGTGTATTTTTTCGCTTTCTTTCTTCACTGTAACCAACATTAAGTTTATTGGATATTTAAACAAACAGACTTCTTATTCGAGATCTTATTTAGCACAAGTCTACTTTCATCGAAATGACTTGTTTCTTTTATTTTTGAATAGCGTTAAGCTTAACCTTTCTTGCACGAAGCGCTTGGAAATGCTATTTATGCAAATAACTTCTCGCAAAAATAAACATAATGGCTTTATTTATTTTATTTTATTCCCCCTTTTTGAAAGACTGTTTATTTTAGAAGACATTTATTTATGGGAATAAATGCATTTCATAATTTTTGTAAATCTTCACTATATTTAGGGATTAAATGTTTAAAATGGGAAAATAATATTTGCATGGGCACTTTCAGTGAAAACTTCATGTTAGCATTAAAGATAAGATTCCCCGTACATTTAAAGTGAATAATTTCGGGATAAAAATTTATATTTCTATACAAATAGAGCTCTATAAGTATATCCAAAGTGTGGATATAACTAATGAAAGTTAAATTTTTCTTTATTATCTGGAAACATGAAAGAGAAGATTTCCATTCTTTTATAACAGTCATTGTTTATTCAGCAAAGAACGTAAATGTAGTTACCACACCATAATTTCTTCTAAAATTACAATTTTTTTAAGAATGTTATAAGGCCTTTTGAGCACCAATCTTTGACCATCTTGGAGTTTCGTTGTTAAGAAGAAGAGACCAAAAAACTTCCCAACGAGGAATTTTCGATAACAAGAACGAGAGCCAACACTTATCTAAGAATCTCTATATTTCATTTGTACTATCTGATGATGACTTTTATCAAACAAAAAATTTATCCATTTTTAGTTTGTTGCTATAAAATGTGCAACGGCACAAAGCATCGCTTCTCAAATCACGTGAAATTGGTCTCTTATGTTGTTTCTAGTGACACTTGGCAACACCCATTAGAGACTAGGCGAATGAAGTCAGAGAGAGAGAGCGTCTTCCGTTTTTGAATAGAGCACTCTCATACGAAGGTGGAAGTACGACTTTTGGCTCATAGATGGCAGCACCATCTGAATCTTCCAATTTAGAGACTGAAACCAGAGAAGACCCATTGCCTGACTCCAACCACCCCCAGAGGTATTAATTAGGAATGGGAACATGGAGGACATTGCGACCCGACATATTTTACGTGCCCCAGTCGCCATAACTGAACACGATGGATCTTCGGCTAAGCAGGGATTTGAACGCACCACCTTTTGGTAACGAGAACGACGAACACCACGGCCTCTTGGTTTCTTATTTCACGCAAATGCATTTGGCAGTTAAGTGATTTCGTATACAAGACATAGATTTCATGTTTCTTGTTGAGTACTCTAATATTAGATCTGAATGTTGTGAGGACATGATTTTAAATGAAGAGGTCAAATGGTCCCCCAATCATACCAAATCAGAGTTCTACAAACTAAATAATTACAACAATAGTCTCATTTATTTTCTGTAACCCAGATAATGGGCTCAGATTTACTGTACGGTCGCTATTTACACGATTTTCCAAAGTTGGCGATAAATAAAATTTTCTGGCAACCCAACCAATCACAAATAAGGGATTCCGATTAATGAAAAACTTGGAATTCTGACAACATTTGTGCATATTGGCGAGATTGGTGAGATTGTTGGCGATTTTTTTAAAAAGTTGCCAATAGCGACCGTACAATAAATTTTTACCCAGATGATGATCCAACTTTATGATAAAAGACAGTGCATTTGTTAAATGATTTATAAAAATTGTTAAATTAAAAATTGGAAATTGTTTAATTACTCAAGATAATTAGTAGTGAACTAGTTAATTACTGAAACTGGGTAAAGTAGCCATGCCTTGATCAGCATATTGTGGATTTTTATCACCTCATATTTCTAATGAGAAATAAGCATTTTTGAGAGCATTAAGCAAAAGTATGAGAAGTTCACCAACATAGAGCCACCCAAAGCATCCCATAGAAACCGATAACTGATGTATCCTGTTAATGGATCCTCTAAACAACCAACATCGCTATGTAGCTGAAGAAGCAATTTTTTTTTTTTTTCGAATTCTTAACTAAATGTCGCGTGAGGTAAATCAAAATAGGCTGCATCCGTCGGTCACTATGCAAATAAAGCCAACGTATGTAATCTATTGAATATAGATATTAATTAAAAAAGTGATTTACTGTTGATTAATGATTTTTAATTCAATTTATAATATGATATCCTTCCAAACTAATAAATTTCCTTAAGGAATTACTTGATTTTTGAAGGGCTTCCGATTTTGGTATGTTGGCAGTTAGGATAGTTGTTTGAAATAGATGATCGTCCGAATTCGGAGACAAAGTGGGAGCACTGAGGCCATTTTAACAAGTGGTAATAACAGATTTCTTGCAACTTATCTTTGGAAGAAACTACAGTAATGTTAGCCTAACTGAAATTAAACAAAATTGGGATAGCATTGTTCGACGCATTGCAGTGTGATCAAAAGCCACTTCTCACCTGTTGGTGGGTTGTGTTTCCTATGATTACCAGTGGAAGCAGCTAGCATCGGTCCCAGAATACTTCAGCTGCCAGAGCTATTGCAATAATGCCCAAAACGTCTTTATGAACTAGAGAGATTCACTACCTGCCGATAAATTAAAAGCGGTCTGGTTAATTAGGAAAAAAATTCTGTGGACTGAAAAATCTACATGTATTTTCTATACAAAAATTAAAATTTATTGAAATTATATCTTACGTATGTTCTCGTGTTTATTTCCTATATTTGAATGGGTAAAGTGAGGAGCTCTGCTTCTGTCTCTAAGGAGATTATTTATATGCGAAAATTACTTAACCGCAAACTGTCTACTGCAAAATATATATACTGTCTACCAATAAGTATTTGGACACCTATGCAAATGACGATATCAGCTGTCCTGAGGTACGTCACGGCCGATATATATCGTGTAGAAAACAGCATCGGCATTAGTCGCATGCAAGATGCCGCGCAATTAAGAGCTCTCCGAAAAAGGTATAATTATCGGGTATCACAAATATGGCCGATCTTTAAGGGACAGCGATCAGAAGTACCCAAAATCGACCTATGTCATTAAGAAGTGGAAGGTCGGAGTAGGCAGACCAACGAAACTGAGAGATTGCTGTCCGGAGAAGTTCGGAAGAACCAACAGATAGCTCTTATCCGTGACGAGTTTCAACAGGACGAATCAAGGTTCATCTTATTACCGTTCGGATGGCAGGTCTCCTGCCAGAATGCATTGCGGCGGCGGAGCTATAAATGTGGTGTTTCTCCAGGTATGGACTGAGACTCTCCATTCATGGTAAACTCAATGCCGATGCCTACTGCACTCTTTTGGATGACACTGTGCTTCCTACATTGTGGCAGTTTTACGGATTTTCAGGCTGACAATTGTCATGTTTTGAGGTTAACATAGACTTGGTATGGAGTTCATCGAATGGACTGGCCTGGCTAAAGCTCTGAGACGACCGAATTTGGAATTGGGTGCACTACCATTCCAAAATCGGTGTACAAGACTTGTATAGATTTCTTTCGGTATTTATTCGTCTTTCGGGTTAAAAATGATGTATGGATCTTCATATACAGCATAAATATTGTATTTATTGTTGATACTTCAATTGCATTCCAAGAATGAAAAAATTAAATGACTATCATGCACAATGATTGAATTTTCTACATAGATGTTTATAATAACAATGCAGTAGTTGTTTCATTTTTCTATTTACTGATTTCAATAATTTATAAATATTATTTTTCTTACTGAAATTAACTATATTTTTATTTTATTATATATAAAATGTTAAAACAAGAGCCAGCCTTCATTAAAATTGCCTGCACAATTTCTGCATTAAATTTGTTAAATATTCTCATTGAAAAAATTATGTCGCATAAATTTTTATAATTTTCTTCAATATAAATCCCAAAAATATAATATGTAACATTACTTGTATTTTCAAAATGTAAAACGCGGTAATAACGGCAACATTGTTGGAACGAATATCGTTCATTGTAAAACTAATATTGCTTCACTTATAGTCTATTAAGAACTATGTTCACACATACCCGGAAATCCAAGAGAGATTTTTTCTGGTAGTTTATTTTATCATTTTCTGTAGATAACAGTGGAATCAATCAGATCCCGGGAAAAATAGTTCACAAAAAAAAAAAGATATGCAAAAATATTTTTAGATATTACACAAAAAAATGAATCTCTATTCTACATTTACGTATTTCATTTTTTATAGATTTAAATAATGAGATTTTAATTTTCAATTAATTTCATGAGTAACTTTTCAACTACGCAGTTCTCTTTTTAATAGTATTGCCATCTAGTGGTATAATAAATTACTAAAAGGGCAAAATAAAAAATGGATTAAAATAGAGTTATTAAATTCCTTGTAAATGAGCCAGTTAGTATTTTCTGAATTCATTTCCAATGCAAGTTAAAAATGCTTTAAAGTGAGTAGCTTAATGAAGTAAACAACTAACATTCAGGTACAAATTAATTTCTAACGAAATCACAGTTTAATAATTTCTCATGGAAGACTTAAAAAAAGTTATCCGACAAATTTTAAAAAGATAATTATTTATAATTGATCTTAAGAGAATTTAATTGAAAACAAATTTCATTTAATATTAGCCCATTTTCGTATTAAGACAAAACTATGCTAATTCTATAAAAAATTTTCTTTTATTCATTAAATATTATAGTGAACAATTATTTCTTCCATTTAAAGTATGTGGGTCTTCTTTTAAAAAAGTTTATATAATAAAAGAAATTTCTAAAAACGTTTTATATATAAGAATTGCATTACTATATAATCCTAATGATTCAGAGAATATACTGAAATTGGCTCACGGATAGTTTTCCTTGGAGTCATTCGCATTACTATGAGATAAATGTAATGCTTAAGCAATTCACAAGGTTCGTAATAATAAAGCCTTCAATTTAATAATTAAGTAAGAAATTATTTTCTTGAAAATATTTTTAAATCAATAAAATAAATTATTATGCATTACACAATTCTTATGCGGCATCAGTAAAGAATGACAAATAGTTCAGGTGACTAAAATCAGTTCTGAAAATGAATTTTCAAAGAAATATCCTCTCAAAAATTGTGTAATAATATTTCCCCCAAAATAAGAAAGTAATTTATAATATAATGCTAAGAGGCAAAAATGCAATGGAAGTTATTAGTTGACAGCAATTTTTCTAAATCTGTGGTTCCCAAACTTTTGGATCCACTTTATCCAATAAAAAACCTACATAGTATAAAAATGTTACATTTAAAAAAAATTACTATTTATAGAAATTATAAATTGTATGATAAAAATTATAGTTTATGTATGAGATGTGAATACAAACTCTAGTTGTATTGTGTTCATAACGGGGAAAAACTATAGAATGCGGTTCTGTTGTCTTATCCTTGTTCAAATACTGATTCAGAAAGCTGTATCAGAAGTGAGTCTTTCCGGACAGCATGCAGTTTAAAAGTGTTTTCAAATATCTTGTTTGAAAAAACGTCACTGTAACTTAGAAAGTTTCATAAAAAAACATAAGCAAAGCACTGGTGATCCATTCTTCAACATTCCATCTCACCATAAAGAATTTTTCTGGTTCAGACTTTTAACTCTTTCTTGCATATAAAATTCAATATAATGTTTTATTTGCTAACATTAATAACCGACTTTTTCAATGGAATGCTGCAAAATCTCTTTTGAATTCGACGTGAGTATCCAATTTCATGTATTATTTGGGTGAATCATGTATATTAGCGAAGAACAATAGAACTCTCTATAATTAACTTTACCTGTATTAAAAAACTTACGCTCGCTTCTCAATTTTTAATAAAAAGTTAATTATTAGTAACTTTTAGAAAAATGTATAATTTTTTTCAAAAGAGATCGATTTTAGTCAAATATACTGAGGCAAAGTAACAATACAAAAAATGTAATTATACCAACCAACAATAAAATTCCATTCTGTTTAAATTGTTGATTAGACTTTTATATTGTAGACAATTTACGGCCGTATTCACCAAACATGGGATAACTCGAAAGTTGCGTAATTCGGAGTTAACTAAACTCTCGCTTGACTCGCGTATTTTTATTCACAAACTAAGGTAAAGAGCCAGTTAAGCTACTCTAGTGTTACCCCGGCAGAATATGTAAGAAAGATTCTGATTGCCTGCTAGTTTGATAAGGCATCTTGGGTAATACTTGCGACGATTTGTTTGTTTACATTTTTGCATTCCGTCCAGTCCAATGTTTATTATTCAAAAGAGTTTCGATATCAAATATAATGACTATATAAAGTTTAATTAATGAAAAATAAGGATGGTCATTATCAATAGTTTCAATATAACAATCATGAGAGATTTAAATAAATCTTAACGGCCGTATTCACCAAACACGGGTTAACTTGAGTGTAGCCTATCTCAAATATAACTCAACTCTAGCAAGACTCGCCAATTCTTATTCACGAAGTGGGGAAATTCCCTGTAAAAAAACTTTGGAGTTAACCTAACACGACATGTTAAACAGCTTCTGATTGACTAGCAATATTGCACAACAGACATATCGCTTAAGTCCGCCATTGTTTGTTGACTCGGCGTTAACACTCCGAAATCGTAGGGTTATTCGAGGGATCCATATAGGCGAGTTAATCGCTGTTTTTTTCGTGGTGAATAACGTTTCATGACTTAACTCGCCCTTTACCCTGAAACCTCGTTTAACTCTGGTTGGTGAATACGGCTGTTAGTGGATGGAGCTGCCACATTCCTCTATAAACCAATTTTCAGGCTGGAACTTTGGCGCAGCTTTTCCTTTTTGGACCTTGCGCCACAAAACCCAACCAAACCAAACCAATCAGGCTGGAACTTTGCAGCTGGCGCCATCTACATCAGTGGGTTCTCTTTGTTTTTGATCTCAACTTACTTCTTTATTATTCCGATGGAAATGATTGAAGTAAATGAAACTAAGTTTTCATGATAAGCTGTTGATACGCCTATGTCATTTATGCTTGCTGTATTTTACTCGGATGCCCAAATGTGTCTTCACTCACTCCGCAAATGAACACACAATCACTCATAAAAACCAAATAAAATGGCCCAATTCAAAATTACGGAACCATTTACAAATGGCTTGGCGAAAAGAATGAAATGACGCAGAACAAGGTAGTACTGTTTCCATCGATTCAAGGATCACAAAGAAGTTGACTTTCTCTCTGTACCATAAAAGCAGTGCTCGTTTATGCCGTCCATTGAACACTACCTATTAGAATGTGATCTCACAAAACAATGGCACCGAACAACTTATTATCCCTATGCAAGCAAAATTCATTCTATTCTACACAAAATAAAGAATGTGATTACCTTTATCTATTAAAAAAGGATCAGAACTCCATTCCATAATTAAGAACAATTCGGTAAATCATTGTAAGTTATTTCTTCGTTGTTGTGAGGATGCATTATTAAATATTTTTGTAATATTGATTATGAAACATTGAAGGTGATAATTATACACATACAAAGTAATGACTCAGCACAGTGTAATCTGCAATATTAAATATCCCAGCATAGTTTATCAATCAGTAATTTTAATGCCTAATTTTGTATCACACATATTTCATATATTAGTTTTGGGAAAAATAAATCCATTATTTTTACGTGAACTTTATGTAACTTCTTTTGGATTCGCTTTGTAAAAAGGTTTAAAACAGTTTTCATGTAGATTTTTAGGTCTTGTGCGTTACGACTGCTGACATGCGGTTAACTTCGATCATTTTTGATATTTTATAGACATTTTCGACGATGCTGTATCCACATGCGAGGTGCATCTCCAACATCAAAAATACCCGAACGGAATCGACGAAACAAAAATTGTACGTAACTGGTTGTTACAGTCTTATATAGGACGATAAATACCTTTCACAATTTTAGCCACCTGACTATCTCTTTCGCCGTTAAAAGAGAAAAACGAAAATGTATCGAATTTTCTGTTTGTTGTCTTCCATTTTTAAAACCTTGTATTCGTAACTGAATGAATCAAACAAAAAACCGCAAGAGGATATTTTAGTGTCAAATGTCACCTTTCCAACGAGCATAAATCTGAAATTGTTTGATATATACCTGACGAGATTTCAATCACTACAGACGTCTACCGAAAAAATAATGGATTACTTTTTCCCCAAACTAATATTTTGTAAACTGTGAACAGACAATGCAATTTGATGAAGGAAGCATTCGGACATAGTGGCATGTGTTTTATTTATATTATTAGTGTATTGTATATATATTTCTGACATTCTTCAATATCCTTTAATGACTCTGTTTAACCGTTATATATATATAGTCAAGACTGTTTCAATCTTCAGAAATACCCTATTTGTCAATTTTAGTCCAATATATTGCCATTTTTTACAGTATTAGGAAGTCTGTAAATATTTTGTTATATTATTTTTTTGTTTTTTTTTTTTTTAATTTGCTTTACTCTTTATTATATCTTTCGCTTAACAACTTTCTTAATAGATCTAACTACAGTTGAGGAGTTTGATCTTCTGCAAAACATTAACTGAATGAGCCCAATACAATCTGTAATATTTATTTTCCATTATTATTTAAATATTTGAATTTCATTAAATAAGTCTTTGCTTATTTTAGTCTACTTTTTTAGATTATTTCTCCATTATTTGTAGCTTTTACAAATCTAATATACTTTAAAAAGGATTTCCTATGAATCGGAAAGTGTAGCTACTAAATTGAGAAAAAATAAGTTATATTAGGTTGGGGAAAAAGTTGTCCATTATTTTTTCGGTAGATGTCTTTAGTGATCGATATCTCGTCAGGTATATATCAACCAATTTCATTCAGTTACGAGTACAAGGTTTTAAAAATGGAAGACAACAAACAGAAAATTCGATACATTTTAGTTTTTCTTTTATAATGGCGAAAATGCTAACCAGGTGGCTAAAATTGTGAAAGGTGTTTATCGTCCTATATAAGACTGTAACAACCAGTTACGTACAATTTTTATTTCGTCGATTCCGTTTGGGTATTTGGATGCTAAAGATGCACATCGTCGAGAATGTCTATAAAATATCATAAATTATCAAACTTGACAGCATGTCAGCAGTCATAGCTTCGCACAAGACCTAAAAATCTACATGAAAACTGTTTTAAACCTTTTTACAAAGCAAATCTGAAAGAAATTACAAAAAGTTCTTGTAAAAATAATGAATTTCTTTTTCCCCAACCAAATATTAAAAAAGTTAACAAGACAGCTTGTGTACTTTAAAATGGTAGCTAAATTTTTTACCTTATTACTCTTTTATAATAACCAAAGTTATGAAAAATTGGTTTCATAAGTATTTGTAAAAATTTGCCATGAATCATGTTCTATTTTCTATACATTTAATGCTTAAATATGAAGTTCATACGTAGATAAAAAAATGCGTTAAAGTGAGGCTTACGGAATAATGACTTAACTGGTTATTTATTATCAAGATTAATGAAGGTATTCTGTTTCATAATTTCGTGACAATTCTGTCCCATCCAGATGTGGTGGAACAATCCTAAGGTACAGACCAAGTGCTCTGTCGCGTGTATTGGGAGTCTACTGTTTTGTTCCTGCTTCCGACCATGAAAGCTCAACAGCTTGGAAATGAGATTCCGACACCGTCAATGAAATGATAACCAGAAGTTTTATACTCAACCTTCTTCTCACCGTCGCTTTTCAGAACGAGAGATTCCATCGCTGACTGAGTTGGGTGCTACCAGAGTGTATGCTTGAAAGTTTTCCTGATTCGCTTCTTGGCCACTTATCAATACGATTCTGATAAATGGATGTTTTTTTTATGAATAAAAACGTCCAGTTCAAGAATACAACTGCGCTTCAGAGTTAAACAACGAAGTTCATCTTCAAATAATTTAAATCCCTTCTACTTAAGCGGGATATTTTGATCAACTTGACAATGCGTTGGAAGGCTAATCACTGTGATTTTCTCTAAGCGCTTAGAAACCGCATTTTTCCTCCACCGAAGAAGCTGAACGATTCGTGCCCTGGAGCGAAATATGTAATTACAGGTCTTGAGCAGCTCTTCAAAAAGAACGGCCGAAGCTCCAAAGGGAAGAAACAAGACACATGTTCGCCGAAATTTTCGTGACCCCCCCCCCCATGTTGGACTCCATTTATTTTTCATTGCTTCCTTGAATTCCACCAACAGTTTTCACTAAAGTACATTCGCCAATTGTGCGCTTGGTGATTCATTTCAAAGCTTGATTTTATATGCGATTTTATATTACCGCAACATTTGAACAACTGTCAGAATTTATTATGTTCGAGATACTGAATGTGATGGCAGCATCAGTGGTGTTGTCGAGCCGGAACGCTCCGGAACGTCGTTCCGGTATTTCCTTTTTGGACAGGAACGCGTTCCGGAACTAAAGAGGATTTCTGATAACGAAATTTTGGCTGACGTATTGAAAAAAAAATTAAAAAGAATTGCTGATTTTTTTTTTCTAATTTTTGACGAATTTTTATATGTATTATTATAAATAAGGGTTTGAACCGAGCCAATACAATGTAATAATAAGATTAATAAGTACTACTGTTAGCAAAATATTCTAAGCACGCTACCTAAGTCGAAGTGTCGATTAAAAAATGTTAGGCAGGCCGCGCATTGAGGCAGCATGCCTCCAACGCGCACCTATCGCTTCCTATAGATGATTATGTAAAAACTTGGTTAAGGTCTCATCATTCAGCGGATGACAATAAAACAAGGAAAATTCAACCACAAGATCCTGAACATAATCCTATTTGGAATATCTTATAAAAACCATTAGTGTCATGTATTGTTAAAAATATTTATGCAATATTGTTTGAGTATCTACAATGCGTATTTTATAATTTGTTAACTAATTTTTATTAAACGTTCCTATAATTGTAATAAACATATATATATATATATATATATATATATATATATATACAAAATGGGTTTTCGTAATGATTTTCCTTTCCTTTCCTTTTTATGCTATATACAGAGCTGATTCTGGCGACAGGCGAAAATTGGGGGAAATCACCCCCCCCCCTCGTCGTTAAATTTGAAACATGAGACCGCACACCGCGGCCGCCTACACGATCGGCCCTGTCTATAGAATTATATATACGCGCTCCGGTAAAAAAAAATTAGCACAACACCACTGGGCAGCATCTCATATGAAAATGCAAGCCACTTTTTCTATTTCATTAATTTGTTTGTCGCTCAGTGGTCATTTTTCATGCATAAGGATTAATTCGATTGGGACTTACAGATTCAACAAAGCTCCGAACCACTGCAAACATCCATCCCAGAGGTGGGAATCAAATCCATGAACTGTTGAACCGAAAGCCAGAGCGTAAAGCATTCACCCACCTCTCTATTGAATTTTATATATTACTAATGAAGATACCTATGACCATAAAAGATTGTTTCTGAAAATAAATATCCTTGGGGCTCACCGTGGCGTAGCGGTTCTCTCTTTGGAGCCTGTGGACATTGGTTCGATTCCAGCCACTGTTGAAAAGCGTGAGAGTTGAGTGCTTGGGAATATTCTTGATTTCCTCTTTTAAGATACTGTTCAAAATCTATGAAAAATCCTTCCGGGAGTCTATTTGTTTACACCGTGGCCTTGAACTCTTCACTAAGTGTGTCAAAAATAGTTAAGCCCTGTGTTACAGAAATGCCTCAAGTGGGTGACTTTTACACTTAACCTTCTACATTTTACAAAAAGTGTTAACATTTTACACTTAACCTTCTAAATCAGTGATTCCCAAAGTGGTCTATATCGACCCCTAGGGGTCTATGACAACCTGCAAGGGGTCTACGTCAGCGAAAAAAAAAACATACACTGATAGTACCTACAACACATACACTGATAGTACCTATTTACTTACATCATCTTATAATATCAAAACATATACATTATTTATAAAAGTACCTATGAAGTAAAAAATTTATTATATATTTTTATAAAATTGTGTAAGTTGTAGGATGTTGGTATTCGCTTTGTGGTCGCAATACATTTTGAGCTTGTAAAAACCTGAGAGTCGCAGTCTCAGAGCTTCACTACCTTGCACTGACTTGTTCAATTCGTCACTTTATAAATACAAATGTGGGACAAATACGTTTATTCGTTTCATGAATCTTGAAGAGGAAAGTGCTAAGAAAATATTTAAAGAAATATAAACAGATAGTATATCACACAAATTATAGTGAGTCAGTGTTATTTTGTTTGAGAGTGCTTTAGAAAAGTAAGTACATTATTAACTTATTGCTTATGTTATTTTATTTATAGTTTATTTTATGTTTATTTAATGTTACGTATATTTTACATAAAAGATACAAAATTTTATTTTAAGTAGTTTTAATTTAAATTCAATTAATAAATGTATAAATTAACATGTGTTTTTACTTTAAGTATTTAACACTAAACTTCACTACAGTTAGAAATTTACAGGAAATCAATATCAGGTAAGTAGGGGGTCTACCCAACACGGAAAAACATGGCAAGGGGTCTACGACGCAAAAAAGTTTGGGGAAGTCTGTTCTAAATGAATCTGATTGGCTTATGGTTTCGGAAATATGATAACTCATTTTATCAGCAGTTGATAACAGTGTTCCCTTAGAATCTAGGACTGAAGAAAGTTTATCAAAAGAATAGAAACATCATCACAAAGAGATGACTGCCTTTAGCATGCATTGCCGTTATATTCCCCTGATTCACACAAGTGGTTTAGAGAAATATTCTACCCTTCTTCATGGAAATAGGGTAAGAATTTTGGGAAAAATACCGGATATTGATTCCTTGTCGAATGCTCTAAAGAAGACCAAAACGATTCAATTGAAGTGCGACGACGCGCAACTTCATTCTCACGTTCAGCCAATCAGCGTGATACAAATGAGAACCGGTTCCAGCAGGACGGTCTGATGAAATGTCTCAACAGTGATAGTTGGAAGACTTCATCAACTCTTGACTATGCACATTCCCATATTTAAGTTTATTGACACGTTATAGAATGTCCACCTTTAAGCACAGTAAGGCGTCCTATAGAGTGAAGCACCAAGTGTATTATTATGTCACTTAAAAGCTGCCCCCCCCTAAGAAGAAGACCTCCAAACCTGGCCCGCCACTCCCAGAATGTATCGCTTCATGTTAAGGACATTGACATCATGATATATTTTCCGTGCTATGAGTGAACACGACGAATCTTCGGTTGGGTCTGGATTCGAACTCACTACCTTCTGATGGTAACGGCCTACCAACCACGACCTTCTTTGACACAATGTAAAATGGAACATGACATTCATTACATGGAGTGCAAATCAAATATGAAGAGCATTAGAATGAAAGCTCAAATCAAGATAATATTTCCAATCTATAGTTTTGGACTTGAGAATAGTAACCACGTTCATTATTTTTATAACTGGACTTTCAGAATAAGGTGCTAAATAGTAACTAGATAGCAAGCTTCTTTGAATTTTTTTCTATTCTAAAATGTATGGAAATGCATTTAGGAAGTATTATTCTGATTTCCAATATAAAAATTCCTGTAAAGTGAAAAATTTTAATTCTAACAATGGATTTATAATTTTAGAATGGTCAAAGAAGGAACATGCCATTATTAGCGTTATTCAAAGGAAGTTTTCCGACCCCATTGCCATGCGATGGAAGAGAAATATCATGTCCTTGAACTTGCAAGAAGCTCGACGCCTGCATACATCCATATTAAATGGTTTATAAATTATGCATCAAGACCTCTGAAGGAAATATCTCCGATCCATTGCAGATGAAATGTGGAAGCCACTCCCTTCTTCTGCTAAAATACTTCTTCAAATCAAAAGTTCCTAAAATAGGATTGAAAATTATTTTTTTACAACACTTTTCTCTCTTTACAAAGTATTGTTAGAAATATTAAGCATGCATTATGCTAAATAAGCATGCAAAACACGATTCATAATTAAAAACAATTCTTACAAAGTAATCACTTAAAAATACATTTTATCGATTGTTGTTGCATTTCATTGTTGTCATAATATTTTTTCAGTCGTTCATCTATTTACTTTGCAAAGTTGTTTTCCTTCTGTTTGATATTTGAAAACTCGTTCTCCTTTTTCTCATTCAATTCTCTAATAAAAGATTTAAAAGGTAATCTTCAGTGGGATTTCTGGGATCAGTCAAATACTTCTTCAATTAAAGATTGAATCTCAGTGATTATTTTCACAAGAGCACCTTGAAGAGCGATTCCCGGTGAAAATGCGCTTTAGGTCCCCTACTCTGCCAACTTGGCGAAAGTGTGCTGTGGGTCCCGTACTTGGCGGGTTTTCAAAAACGCTGTTGCCATGGCGATAATGGAATACGATTTTTAATGGTTTTAAACTAATTAGCAACCAATGAAGCTGACCGATTTTTCAAACTGAAACTAATTAACGACAAATGAAAATGCTAAAAGAAAAAACCAATTAATGAGCATGCGCGAAAAAGCGCAAATTATTTCTTCGGAGCTCATTCAGAGCTCATTAGTTATAAAAACGTATGGTTTACCACGCTTGGTGCATTTATCGCCAAGTTGGCAGAGAAAGGGACCTAAAGCGCAGATTAACGGCGATTCCCATCCAAAGATGATGAGGATTGTGATTACATTCAAATGCATCAACACGGATTGTTTTTGAATGATAGTTGATGTTTTCGCTTATTAATCGCTGACATAAATCATTTCTAGAGGACTTTTAAAAAATATTTTTCTTAATATCGATTTTAGAACCGAAACTACTTTTTATTTATTATACAAATTAAATGCTCCACATAATGATCCACAATTCAAAAGATTTCTAATGATAACGTCCATAGAGAATTTTCTCAACCACACGTAAAATAAAAAAGAATAAAAAATCAGATCATAAAAATAAACGCAAGTGAAAAATGCATAAATATTTTTTAAAAATTTAGTTCGTAAACAAGAATAAAAATTATCATTGCGTTTATGGGAAGTTAGCAAAATCGTGAGTCTTCTTCAGCGTCTACAGCAGTGGTTCCCAAAGTGGTCTATATCGACCCCTAGGGGTCTATGACAATCTGCAAGGGGTCTACATCAGCGAAAAACAATTTGAGGGTCCAAGAAATGAAAATGATATCCACGATAGTGGATCTCAACACATACACTGATAGTACCTATTTACTAACATCATTCTATCTTATAATATCAAAACACATTATTTATAAAAGTACATTCCCGTTACTTATCCCGTATTATGGAATATTGCAAGGAAATTTTTAATTTCCTTTCCATCGTCATACCTAGTGGAAAGGGGGTTCAGTGCTGTTACCAATCTCCTAACGAAAAAAAGAAAGAGACTGGACATCATTAGCCGAGGAGATTTAAGATTAACCCTTACGAAATTGACGCCAAATGTTGATAACTTATTATTAAAGCACCAGGTTCATCCTTCTCACTAAAAATATTGACTTATTGCTTATGTTATTTTATTCATAGTTTATTTTAAGTTTATTTAATGTTACGTATATTTTAAATAACAGACACAAAATTTTATTTTAAGTATTTTAATTTAAATTCAATTAATAAATGTATAAATTAACATGTGTTTTTACTTTAAGTTTTTAACACTAAGCTTCACTACAGATAGAAATTTACAGGAAATCAATATCAGGTAAGTAAGGGGTCTACCTAACACGGAAAAACATGGCAAGGGGTCTACGACGCAAAAACGTTTGGGGAACTCTGGTCTACAGTAAAAAGATAGAACATAATACTAACAGTTTTTGCCACCATGAAGGCCCAAAAACTTGAGGTCATTTTGCGTTTGGTCATTTTTATTGTTGTCAGAAAACAAAAATCTGATGATCATTTGAAGTTGTTAAGCACAGAATTGAGGTTTGCAAAATGTCTCCGCCGACGTGCGCGCCTCCTCCAATTATTTTTTGAAACAAATTAATTTGTTTGAGTAGAGGAAGAATTTTGAAATGGTGTTGGTGACAAAGAAAAATGCATTTGTCTTTTTATCATTTTTCTTTGTCATCGCAGTATTTTCGCAACTTTTTAATCAATGACCAGAAGGATAAATTAATGAATGTCGAAATCTTAATGAGCTTCTCATTTTCAAGTTATTTTGAAATAGCTACTTTGTTTTAACAATACTTATAGTTTTAACAATAAATATTGTTAAAACAAACCTATTTTCGTGCAATGTTTTATGAGTGCGCTTTTTTATGCAGTATATTTCAATGTTGGAACATAATTGTCAGAATTAAAAAAAAATTAAACAGTTTGATTGGAAATTTTGTTTTTCCCAAATTTTCCATATGTATTTTACCACAATACATGATTATTGATACCCCAGTACAAACTATATACACTACTGGCCATTAAAATTTCTACACCAGGAAGAAATGCAGATAAAAAAATGATATTTTTTGGACAAATATATTATACTAGAAATAACAAGTGATTAAATTTTCAAAAAATTTGACTTGATAGATCCTGAGAAATCAGTACCCAGAACAACCACTTCTGGCAGTAATAACAGCAGTTATACGCCTGGGCATTGAGTCAAACAGATTGCATGTCGTGTAGAGATGCCCATGCAGCTTCAACATGATGCCACACTTCATCAACCGTAGTGACTGGCGTTTGGTGACGAGCCAGTCGCTTGGCAACCATTGACCAGACATTTTCTATTGGTGAAAGATCTGGAGAACGTGCTGGCCAGTGCAACAGCCGAACATGTTCCATATCAAGGAAGGTCCGTACAATATCGGCAACATGCAGTCGTGCATTATCCTGCTAAAACGTAGGGTTTCGCAGGGCTCGAAAAAAGGGTAGAGCCACGGGTCGTAACACACCAGAAATGTAATGTGCACTGTTCAAAGAACCGTCAATGCGAACAAGAGGTGACCGAGACGTGTATCCAATGGCACCCCATACCATCAGGCCAGGTGATGGGCCAGTATGATGATGACGAATGCACGCTGCCAGTGTGCGCTCACCACGATGCCGCCAAACACGGATGCGACCATCATGATGCTGTACACAGAACCTGGATTCATCTGAAAAGATGACGTCTCGCCATTCGTGCTTCCTGGTTCGTCGTTGATCACACCATTGAAGGTGCTCTTGTCTATGACGCAGCGTCAAGGGAAGCCGCAGCCATGGTCTCCGAGCTGAGAGTCCATGCTGATGCAAACGTCGTCGAACTGTTCGTGCAGACACTTGTTGTCTTCCAAACGACCCCGTTTCTTGACTCATGGCTCGTGACGTGGTTGCACGATCCATTACGGCCATGCGGATAATATGCCTGTCTTCTCAGCTGCTAGTGATAAGTGGCCGTTGAGATCCCGCATGGCGTTCCGTATTACCGTCCTGAACCCATCGATTCCATATTCTGCTAACAGTCATTGGATTTCGACCGACGCGAGAGGCAATACTGCGATAAGATAAACCGCAATCCCGGTACGCTACAATTCGACCTTTATCAAAGTCAGAAACGTGCTGGTACGCATTTCTCCTTCTTACACGAGGCATCACAACAACTTTTCACCAGGCAACAACGTTCAAATGCAATTTGTGTATGAGGAACCGGCTGAACAATTTCCTCATTTAAACACAATGTAGGTGTCGCTACTGGCGCCTGCTTTGTCTGAATGCGCTGAAAAGCTAATCATTTGCATATCACAGCACCTTCTTCCTTTCGTATAAATTTCACGTCTGTAGCATGTCGCCTTCTTGGTGTAGTAATTTTAATGTCCAGTAGTGTATATTCGGTGCCTTCCTTTTCCTAGTACTGATCTGTATAATTTTTTAATCACTATATTTATCTTTCATTCAAAATACTTGCGTTATTTTCATTGAATTCTACTTTTCCTTTCCATCGCTGTCCTGACATTTTTAAAAACAATTCCTAGTTATTTCGTAAAGGTGGGAGTTATTTTCTAATCGAGATTTTTTATGCGGTCCCTATTTACCGCACAAAGAATGCTCTTTAACAGTGTCGGCAAAACTAATTTTATAGCTCTACTCATGTGGCTTTTTGCGTTCTTCATTTTATGCGGTCCCTAATCACCGCATCAAAATAGGCCTGAGTGTATTTCTATATAAAAAAATACCCTCTAAAGCATGAGTTTTTATTATTTTCTCTGATCCGTCGATAAATTCATCAGAACTGTGTAAATGCTTCATAAGCCTTCGGAAAGAGAAGGTTTCCAATTTTTGTTCACTTAGCTGGACACGTTGGCGCAAGCGTAGAAGAAGGAATTGAATGGAAGCACATTCTATCGAGAGTTCCTAGTTTTGATGGTCTATGGGAAGGAGCTGTAAAAAGTTTTAAATGTCATTTTAAGAGGGTAGCAAGTAAAGCTAACCATACTTATGAAGAATATCTTACAATTATGGTACAGGTAGAAGGAATGCCTAACTCACGTCCTTTGACTCTCCTTTCTTCAGATATCGATGAACTGGGTGTACTGACACCAGCTCATTTTCTTATTGGTCGACCTATTACAGCATTAGTTGAGCCAATTTATTTAAATACAAAAGAAGCCCATCTCAATAGATGGGAAAGAACTGTAAAGGCAACGCAATCAATTTGGAAACACTGGAGTCTTAGTTATTTAAATGATTTGCAACAACTAAATAAATGGATTTTTGAAAAGGGAAATATTAAATTAGGAGATATGGTTCTGGTTAAAGAATATGCCAACAAATTAATGGTATATGGGTAAAATAGTTAAAATATACCCTGGAAAAGATGGGAAGGTAAGGGTAGTTGATGTGAAAATGCAATCTGGTATTTTTAAAAGAAGTGTTTCCAAACTGTGCCCGTTACCTATTGATGCATAAAATTGTAAAATTTGTGTAACCTTTTTCAAATATTTTATAAAATTGTTTATTAAAATTGATAGTTTTACAAATTTGTATGTTAATATTCTCATGAAACTGTTTTCGTTCGTTCTTTTATTTACTGTGCTTCTCAAAAGGTTTATTATTATATACGCCTTGTATAGAACTGTTGCAAGGCAAGGTGGGGCGGGATGTTGGAGCAAGCGTAAAAACCCGAAGCGCCCTCTATGTAGAGGAGACTATTCCGCCTCTGACCACGGAGGAGAATGGAGTTTGACTGACTGTGAGCTTATACACTTACTTGTTATTTGCTACTTTTACTTCTTATTGTTTAGATAATAAAGTTAATAAAAATCTACACGAGGTCCGTCATTTTACTTAAATTATGACAACACCAGAAACGTTTTGAATTCATGGTCTAACAGCACATTTACAATGACACTAGTCAATTCGTACAGTTAATCTGTTTTAGACGAATGTTGTTGAGAAACTCCCGCTGCAAGGAAACCGGCGTTTTTTAAAGTACTCCCAACTCTAAATTTACTCCCCATAATATAAACCATGGAATTTATAAATACCGGGATATAAATAAATCAATCAATCAGCAACGGAAAGTACAAGGAAATAATGAGCTGATAAATAACCAGAAAAAGTAGAGGATGTAATTTATTGTTCCTAACAGAAGAAAAAGAATGAGCCCACGCTTGAAAGCAATGCTTTGGTTGGCGACTTCTGACAGTTTCAAAGCATCGGCTCCAAAGAGTTTTCGTATTTTAACGATCAAGTCATTGTTATTTTATAGAACACCGATTTAAATCGTAGAATTCAATAGTCATGTGTATATTTAAACTGATTTTCATTTTATGTTATTATATGAAATATTATTATTCTATGAAATAATAGATTTGATTCTTTAATGTCGGTACATCAGGACGAGTATTTTTATGCTTTTATTTTGACTTGAATGGCAACATTATTCCTCACAAAAGTTGACCTCTGCGGGAAATCAGTTCATGAGACATTCTCCGGTGAATGTTGTGACTGAAAATTGGATGCCTGGACCAGCAGAAAAACGGTGAACGTAATCATCAAAGGGTTTTGAAACAAAACTGCAAGTGTTCAGTGATGTTCTCATGATCCTGCCGTCTCCATGGTAACTGAATAACACAAAATAAATTGTTTGTGCACGACACAATTATTTCACATTAACACATAAATATTAATTTTATAATATTTATACCCATTTTTAAAAGCTACGACCGCTGCCCAAAGTAATGAAAAAGCCGTTCCACTCGACTACTTCATCCAGTTTAGTGGCAGATAATGTAATCAAGAGTTCCTTTCACATATTCGTTATTTGAAGCTACTTTAATCATTCACTTGAAGCAGGGAAAGCCAGGACTGTTCGTCAAGTGCTAAGAAACCTGGATCGTTTTCAAGTTGGATAACATCGACTGTTGAACCTGCGTCTGTATCTGGCTCTGAGAAAGGTTCTACCCTTTAGTGGAAGCAACCAATCTTCACCATTTAAAAGCAAAGCTGAAAACTCCTTAATACTTAACCATAGGCATCATTTTACTTTATTGACATTCCAGCTACAACCTATTGTCCCAGCCGGCTTGTGTAGTCACGATGGATTTTTTGTTAATCCGGTATTCGAACTCACGACCTTCCGATATACCCGAACTAATTTGGCCTGTATTTCCATTGACTGCATTATGCCAAGTTCTGTGCTGAATGTACCATTATGTAAGTATATTTTCCATGATTTGGAATGAATTTCCTTCAATACGAACATAAACTCTGAGATATATGTGAATCTTACGCCAATTTTGTGGCAATGTTTCGGTCATATCAACTGAATAACACACCGAGACTTGTGCAATAATGGTTTTCCCAAGACTTCTCAGACTTGTCTTACCTGATGAAAAGAAAAATATTGCCTCAGGACTTTTTGAGTTAGTCATAATAATGCTGGTCATTATTATTACGCCCTGCTCATACAATCCATAATGTCTTTTCAAGACTATAAAGCTGCTTAGTCTACAAAATAAAGACTGGCTAACTAGACGGTACCAACTGGGATTTTAAATCTCAAAAGTGGATGGGTTTACATTATTTAGTAGCATAGACCCAGTAGAAGATCTTCAGGATTTGTCTTGGATCTACAGATTTCATGTTAGTCATAATCCATTTACAGAGATATTATGCCCCAGTTACCATGATTCGGTTGAGATGCGATTTGAATTTACTAATTACTGATAACAAAACCAACCAGCTACCACGGCCATATATTGTGGACTCACTATTTCAAGTCTGAAGTATGGAAGGGCGAGAACTTCCCGCGAGCGAAGTAAGCACAGAAATAAAGACGTTCCCTATCAACTCCTTCCTTCATAACTTTAAACCTCATTTCATTTTGATATGATTAAGACGATTAATTGTAGATATGCTGCCCAATCTGTCTAGTGGTTAACGTACCTGACTACAGATGGGTGGGACCTGGGTTCGAATCCTGGCTCGGGCATGGATGTACTTTATCTCTCTCTCTTGTCTTTGTCCTTTTTTTGAGTGTGAATGGTTGCCTACCCTATAAACGGGTACCTATGGCATGTGTGTACTGAGGAAGTTGGACTCCACACCAAATATGGTTCAGTTGGAAAAGTGGAGCAACGCACCCCATATTGCCAGCCTGGCTGGCACATGACAACAACAACAATTGTAGATATCTTATAACTGTTGGTCAGTGTTAATTAAATATTAGTGTAGATATTTCTTACTCAATTCAATTATGCCATTCCTTCCCCCCCCCCCAAATATATGTATGCATATAGGATCGAATATATGTACATACAAGCCCGCCCGTCACGAATGAAGTCAGTGAGAGAGTCTTTCGTTTTTTTTAATAGAGCACCCGAAGGTGGAAGTACGACTTTTGGCTCATAGATGGCAGCACCATCTGAATCTTCCAGTTTAGATATCGAAACCAAAGAAGACCCATAGCCTGACTCCAACCACCCCCAGAGAGGTATTAATTTGGAATGGGAACATAGAGAACATTGTGACCCGACAGATTTTACGTGCCCCAGTCGCCATTAGTGAACACGATGGATCTTCGGCTAAGCCGGGATTCGAACTCACACCACCTTTCGGTAACGAGAATGACGCCCTAACCAACCAGGCCACCGCGGCCCATATATATACACATATTCATGTTGGGAATTCCTATAGAAAATGTGTACTTTCCTAAAAAAATAATCTCAATAATTACTATCATCTTTGTTCAGAACATGAAATATGCTTTCTCTTATTACTATAATAATTTAAACACTGAATTACAGATAAAAATAAATGTCATGAAATGCTTGAGAATTCTCTCTAGTTACATTCAATGGGGGAATTTTTCATCAGAATTTCTATGCATTTCCAAATATTGGTAAAATCAAAAACAGTTTCTCTGAAGTAGACTAAAAAAGTATTTTTTAAAATCGAAAAAAATATATATATTTTTTAATTTTTAATGAAGATGTCTTGAAAAAAGGATTAATCCTTCATCGTACTGGTTTTATCTCTTACTTCAGCAAATTCTATACCATTTTCAAGCAATGAATCTTTAAAATGGGGGGTAACCACTTGTCTCTGTTCTTGAAGCAAGCAGAATTCCGGAAAATTATGCACCAAGATGTAAGTAATTGTTCGCATCAGCACTTTTGGTCGTGGATTAAATTACTTAGAAATACTCTAATCCCAAATTTTCGAAATGAACTTAAAGTGAGGCAAAGACTTGCTATAAGATGCACACATTCCATTCTTTTTTCTGTGACGAATTAATAAAGAAGAAATCCCCACAGACTTTAACTGTGAAGATATGGACGATGATTTAATTATCGTGAAGAGGAAAACGGAGTTGTCTGAGTGAATTAGATATAAAATTACTGAACACCGTTACAAAATAAGGCTTATAAGACCTTTTTTTATACACATTTTTAAAGGATAAAACTTTATTACTGCTCATTATCATGACTTTACAGTACAGTAGAAGTCCGATAATCCGGCACGTTCGGGACCGGCTTGGAGCCGGACTACCGAAAATTCCGGTCTATCAGGCGGTAATTAAAAGAACAATTAGGTCAATAATTAAACTACAAGTACAGTATACAAATACATACAACAAAGTTTATTTTACATTTCATATAATGTATGTACACGTACTGTAAAACATATTTCACTTAGATTTAAAAAAGTCACGAAGGTCTTTTTGTTTTCTTGACTTTTGGTGTTTAGTAGAAAATTGAATGATATGGAAATCAATAATTTCCGAAGCACTGTACGAGCCTCAGCATAAGAGATAAACTTATTTAGTGATGCTGCAGCTTCTGCCCAGCTGAATTTTTTCTTTTCTTCCATTGCGGCATCTGAGTCACTTTCTTCAAGATTTTCAGTAAGCTGAGGGTTTACTACAATATTGATAATGTCCTCATCGGTTAGTTCTTGTTCAACAGGCTCATTCTCATCGATTAGAAGCTACTTTATCTCATCTTCAGACAATTGTTAACTGTTTCCAAACAATGCCGAGCGCTTCCGGGTAATCTCGAACTACACCGAAAACTTCCGAATAACTCTCGAGCGTTTTCATTTGCTTTAAAGACACACTTTTGGAGAAAACCGAAATTGTTACAATTTTCCGGAGCGATGCCGGACTGTTGGATGCCGGACTAATGGACTTCTACTGTATTTTAAATATAAAAAGTAATAGTAAGCAATACTTTCTTCGAATACCCAATCTATTTAGGAAATTCTTGTTATCTTGGTCAAAACCCAGACACAGATCTAAATGAAGAGTCACTTCTGAAGTAGCAGCTGACATAACAAACAATTTAGGCCCGAAATGCTTTTATACGGTTTCCATGTTTTTAACATATCCCATCACGGTTTGCCGGAGCAATGCCAATGTTGTTTTAGTCATAATTTGCCAAGGAAGATATTGAACACTAGAAATTTCACCTACGTCGTTCACAAAAATTGGAAAGTTTCAACGAATTCAGTTGTGATCGTCGATGATCTTTACACATCTGTCAGATTCCGCAAGGAAAGGAGAAAAAAATAACTCGGAAGAGTCTCCAGAAATGATTCTAAGCAAAACTGACGATGCAGCCTGTTTCTCAGACCCATTTTCAAAGAATTATGCACCATTAAAAACAATAATGTCATATTATTTGTGAAAAGTTACATTATAACAATCAACCTCAGCATTTGTTGGAATATGCAGTTTGCAGTATTTTAATTTACAAAATTGATTGTTACAACATTGCATCTGAAATGAGGAAGCGCGCAAAAAACTCTTATTGTATGCCTTTGAAACTTGACTCCAATGGAGAACCATTGTGAATTTTAAAAAATGAGTCTTGGAAAAAGAAAATTTATTAACCCTTCTTTGCATAATGGTGGAAATTTCCATCATAACCTATAATGCCCAAAAATTATATAAGAGAACAAGTTCACTTTAAGTGGATCGTGTTTGGATACCTTTTTAATGTCCATTGCATAAAAAGAAACATAGCTGTCAAAAATAAACAAGTGTCATTATCAGTGCTTAAAGTTGTCTCATTCCGCTGTTTGTTGTAGTTGCAATAAACGTTTATAATTTTGTTTTATTATATTAGAGTTTCTATTGCTAAAAAATTGAAAATGAGTGGAAGAAAGGTTTGTAACACGTGTTTCTGTTATTTTCCTCTTTTATTTCTATTTAGTACTAAGCTAATGATCTAACTTTGGATGATGATGGAAATTTTTAGCATATTGTTTTTTGCTAAATTTATACTATAAATATATATAAAGATTTTTTTAACCATTTTTCCTTTCATTTTGAACATGAATTATATCAACTTGATTTATTTCACCAATAAAGAAAAAATCATGCAAAGAAGGTTAAACTGAATTGAATGAATCTCTTGGATCCGACTCATTTGACCAAACAAGAGATGGAAGAGCCTATAGGCCAAATGTGATGATACACACATGTGCTTACATCCTTCCCCTTCGATTTTTTTCAAGAGTCTGAAATTGTGTGAACTGAATTATCCGAAACTGTTGAATCAAAACGAGAGACAATTATCACCGATGACGAAGATTTGTCGAATGATAACTTGGCTCCACTGAAGCAAGAGGTAATGTGGAGATGGTCCCTTTGTTGGGCAGGCCTCCTATCGGCGATTATTCTCGAGAGTGGAAATCCTCTCAAACCAGACTAGTGTCTCGAGGTAGAGTCCATAGCCGGGCTCCAGATGGGAATTATAACGCATGCGCACTTGAAAAAAGTGGTGGTAATAATTTGGCGGTATACAATGTGAACATTTAGTTTTAGCAACCCTGTTTGCTTAATTATGGAGCTGAGTTTCGGGACTCTATCAGAGAAATGAATTTCGCCCCCCATTGAGATATATCTTTCCAGTTACTCATTAAAAAAAATAATGATTGCAATTATTATATTTCCTTCTTATTTCTATATTTTAATAAAGATATTATAAACTTTGTGTCATGTATTTTTTCCAATATTTTTGCGTGCTAGCAATAAAAAAGAAGGATCGATTTCCTTCTGATTTCTGTATTTAAATAAATAGATTATGAACAAAAATGAGAATAAAATATCCTGTGTAAAAAAGTCAAGGTAAAATTACATCAATTTTTTTTCACTAAATATATGAAACAAAACATTTATAAATTTTATCACTTCATCATGCTTTTATGACCAAACTATATTTTATGCCTGGTTAATAAATTTATTATTTCGAATTTTTCATTATTTTAAATTTTTTTTTTTTTAACTTTATTATGTTTATACGCCAAAACAATATTTTATGTGTGTCTGGTTTATAATTATTTATCTCAAGTAATTTCTTTAAAATTGAATTTTTTTTGCATGCATGAATTGTTTTAACAAGCTTTGGATGCATTATAAATTTCAATTAAAAAAAACAAAATTAACACACTATGTTACTTAATGTGTACATTGTCTATTTTTTAATTTAAAAATTGTACTAAGATAAATCAAAAGCTTCCAATAAATTAAACTTCTGTAGTTGGAGAGTAGAACTTTATTTCAAAAAATAAGATTTTAGTTTTTATAAATGAGGAATACAGCGATTTAAATAATAAGCTTCTTACTATGAATTTTGCCGAACAATCAATTTATTGTTTGAAATATTTTTTAATTTATGTATTTCAAATGTTAATTTATGTATTCAAATGTTATGTATTTTAATAATATATTTCAAAACATAAAGTTCTTTCCTTAGCAGCTACTTTGAATATAGCTGTCAAAAGAGATATTAAGATTATACATAAAGTTTGTTTAATAAACATAGCAGCTATGGTATTTATAAACATTAGTAAATTACGAATTTATCCACTAATCAGTAATTAAAAATTCCTGACTTTTTATACATTTTGTTGGTACATCTAAGAATAAAAAATAATCCACTGTTCTAACAATACATAGAATTTATATTCACAATCATGATGATTTAATCAACGAATACTTTGTGAATGCTATTAAAAATATAACAATACTAAGTCGTTACTCTTTTTGAAAGGATAACGGATATGTAAACAAAATACGCTTTCTAGCCAGATAAATTTATCGCGTTATTTAGATCGCCAACCCGCTGAATCTCTCCTACTCAACGCGCATGCGTTAGAATTCCCGTCTGGAGCCGAGCTTAAGGGACTCTATCTCGAGACACTAGTTCAAACCAGTCTTCCCCATTGCCGAGTGCGTTGCTCTCGTGGACGGGATGCTGCTCAACAGACAACCAGGTGAGGCTTGCATTTCCTCTGCTAAGTAATCTATAAATAAGCTTTATTATGTCAGAGAGATTCGCAGACTTATGCTTGCAGCAATTTTAAATCTGAGGGGGGGGGGACTTCCCTATTTTGCTGGTGTTCATAAAGTTTTTGGAGTTTCTACTATTAATGACAATTTCTATTATATTGAATCAGAAATGATTAGATTTGTGATACGTGTCATTCCATTTTTAACTTTGATTCATTCAAAATCTTTTGAATTTTATATGTGTACGAATGGTTCCTTTATATTTATGAATATTGTAAGATATTTTAGGATTGGGTTGCCATTATAGTGGCAATTTTTGCATATGGGATTTGAAATGAATTCCAAATCTTTACATGTGGGTATCCAACCACACACCCTTGAATGGAAGGCGAAATTCCGCAAAGATACAACATATATAACAAATATTACATGTAATGGACATTCTTTAGACCCCATAGTGCTTACACTCAGTCATTTGCTTTCCGTATTTATTTTGCGATTTTACTTTGTTTGGAATTAAAAAAAGTATGACAACATTTCCTCTATATGTGTATTTATATGTCTTATTTATGTTGTCTTTGGTTATTGTAGATAAACTATGCCGATTTAAACAACACACCTGATGAAGTTGGCTATATTTAATCCATGTCATTCTATTTATTAAATTGAATCCATTCCATGAGTACTTCTAATGTTTGTAACGTGTTAGAAACATTTTTACCCCAATACTGTTTTACAAACTGATAAGATTTTTTAAAAATATCCGATCAACATTTTTTAAAATACTGAAAGTTTGCATTAAAAATATTTTGAAATATTTCGGATTGAATTGCGATCAGTCGGTGACTAAACAGAATCGTCAATGATTCATCGCTGCGCCTTTTTGTTCATCTTATTTTTCTTACATTTCATTTTAGATTTATTCATAAAAATTATTTTCTACTCTAAAAATTAATGGAAAGAATTATCTTTTACATTTGCTAAAAATATTTTTTTTATGATTTTCCTTCAACAAAATTTTTATTTTATTTCATTGTTAGACTAAAAAATTTAAAATGAAAATATTTACTAATTTTCGAGTTTGAAATATTTACGAAGGTTCATAGTTCTGTTACTTGTTTTCAATGATTATTTCTACTGTATTTTTCTTAGTTTTAGTCGTTATTTAATATTTTAGTTTCGAAATATCGTTTCAGTGTAATAGAAAATAAAACAGGACACAATTCCATTAAATAGTGGTCATCAAACAATAAAGAGTGGGTGATATAATATAATTTGTATTTTGTGTGGTAGCAAAAATATGGATGAAGTATTTCCACTTCTTTTCAGTGGCATCACCTGTATCTTGAACCCATCAACTTTCATGCTCAAAATTTCCATATTTATATTTTAATTGATTTTAAGTTTTCTTTCAGAGGCTTTTTTGTACATTTGTGTATTGCTTAACATTTACAATCCTTATACGAGTTCGAAATGCCTTCTCACTGTTCTCAGTTGCCCTGAATTTTATTTATTTAATTACTTTTTTTTCCTTATCTCTAATTTCCGCCCCCCCCCCCCTTGGCCATTTTCCTGTTTTAAATTTCTAGTTTTACTTATTCCAATATTACTCGGGTCATTTTCCTTTATTTTCTTACTATTCCATCTTGTTCTTATTATAAAAGTATTTCTTTAAAACATTTTCTGTTTTGTATAATTCAAGTTGCTTTATTTATTTTTTTTCACCTATTCTCTACTATTACTAGAATTTTTTTTAGTACTTATCACTAGTACTAAATAAAATTCTAAGATTCTTTTAATTAAATTTTCATTTAGTTGATAATTTAACTAATTTTTATGTGTGTGACGTTATAATAATAAATATTATTTTATGATATTTACAGAATTATATTCGTTCTGTCAATAATTGTAATAAACAGAAAATAAAATATTAAAGCTGGAATGTTATTATTTTAAAAAAGATAACAACGCCTATATGTATATACACAGGGGTGGCCAAACTTTTGGGATCCGCGGTCTACTCCACGTTTAAGAAATCGAAGGCGGTCTACCAATGGCAGAGCTAAATTAACGTACTTATTTATTTTCGATAACAAGAAAAAATGGTAAATTATGTATTTTTCTAAAAACAACTTAATATTAATATTTACAAAATAAAAATTTACTGACAAAAATAATCAAAGTATTCATATATCAAAAACTGACCATCCGATTCACTTCGTTTAGTTGAAATTTGGCACTGTATATCTGCTACAAGTTTATCATGTTGTGACTGGTACGAGCTTATTGCAATGCATAAACACGAAATTAAATGTTCATCGTTTAAATGCGACCAATCTTTGTTTTTTGTTCGTGGTTGAAAAGCAGATTCGCAAAGATACCTCTATCCAAAGTATGATTTTAAATACAAATCAATTTGTAAATATTTGGAAACGTTTCCTCAGAAATTAATTTCCAAAAATCAGTATCGCTAAATATGCTCTGTATTTGAGAAATATATCGCATCTTAATTTAATAATTTCTTCCTCGACAGTGACTGCTGTGATATCTATTAAATGTCCTATTTTTTCAGATACTCTATCAATGTTGACATTATCATTAAATGGAAATATCATAAAATTGAGTATTTTATTCAACCTAATTAAGTCAGCGAATCTTCTTTCAAATTCTTCAAACAAAACAAGTAAGTATTAAGGGATAACTTCGAAGTCTCGGTTTGGATTATGGATGCACTCTTCCCTGTTTTTGAAGTTTCTCAATTCATGTTTTCTTAATTGAGATGCATACCTTTCTATAGTTTTTTTTAATGTTTTAATCGCGTCATCATGTCCGTTTTAGGTTTTAAATCGTAAACCTTTAATTAGAAATCTTTAAATCGTAAATCTTTGCACAGTTTGTTTTGGGTTTTAAAGCGTAGACTCTGAAGTAAATTTTTATTTTATATAATTTATTGATTCTATGTCATAAGTCATAAATTAAATTGTTAATATCCGAGGTCATTATCAGGATGGTCGCGCGGACTACCTAAAATGTCTTCGCGGTCTACCAGTCGACCGCGGTCGACGGCTTGGCCACCCGTGTATATACATATATATACACTCTTAATACGCGTTTCCATAAATTTCTTTTTCATCCAATATATGCTGAAGAGCATCATCAACTGTGACTACTAAATGATCAAAGAAAAAATGTGTCGCCCCCTGTCTCACATTCCGTATTTACATGCGTATTAAATGTATTTTTATTCTTTGAAAATAGGTCTAAAAAACAGGGTACGTCTTTTACGCCGGTGTTCAGTTTTGGATGGAAATTTCCTCCCCTCGAAGTCGTGGGACAGTTGCGTAGAGTTCGGTGTCTTCGACGATTAACCTTTCCAGTTTTTTTTAAACGGTGTGAAATTTTTACTGTTCAATATTTCCTTCCATTAGTTACGGCTCTAAAACAACGTCGTCACTGCTATAACATACCATTCAATTTACATGGGAAGAATCTGGAAGAACTTAAGGGCCCTAAAATGAAATGGAATGCATTGGATGGGCACAATTCGTTGACTCAGAGTCGTCTCGGATCCTTTGCAGGTAAATTGGATATTCGCATTGCTTTATAGTTTAAATCCATTATAATGTGATCCGTAATCAAGTTTTTTTATCCACAAAATGTGTGTAAAAAAGGTATTCACCGGCAATTATAGTTTTAAAAAAACAAATTTTCGCATCCGTATGCAATTCATTCATTTGCCTAGAATCTTGGATCGTGTTTCTGGCTTTTTATTGTCTTTGCTTACTTCATGTCGACTATCATCTAACGGCAGTTGTTGAATTTCAATCCTTATTACTAAACAGTCATTCACAATTTTACGAACAACACAGAGCAATAATAATTTACGAACTAAAATTTTGAAAAATCTCTTTTGCGAACTCATTTTCACCCATTTTACGTAGGGATTAATTTTATTTATTTATTTTTTTTTTATTATTTTCTTTTGATTTTGTGATTTAACCCTTCTTTGCATGATTTTTTCTTTATTGGTGAAATTAATCAAGTTGATATAATTCATGTTCAAAATTAAAAGAAAAATGGTTAAAAAAATCTTAGTATATATTTATAGTATAAATTTAGCAAAAAACAATATGCTAAAAATTTCCATCATCATCCAAATTGAGATCATTAGCTTAGTACTAAATAGAAATAAAAGAGGAAAATAACAGAAACACGTGTCTTTCTTCCACTCATTTTCAATTTTTTAGCAATAGAAACTCTAATATAATAAAACAAAATTATAAACGAAATCATACGTTTATTGCAACTACAACAAACAGTGAGACAACTTTAAGCACTGATAATGACACTTGTTTATTTTTGACAGCTATGTTTCTTTTTATGCAATGGACATTAAAAAGGTATCCAAATTAAATGAACTTGTTCTTTTATATAATTTTTGGGCATTATAGGTTATGATGGAAATTTCCACCATTATGCAAAGAAGGGTTAAGGTTGGAGAATGGTTAATGGCTATTATTTTGATGTTGAAATCCAAAATATTTTTGAAGCAATTCGCTTCCCGCGCATACAGGAGACTTCAACAACCGTTTGCAGTACTTTTCACTCGGGGTATCATATGGATGTAAGAATATCGGATAAGGAAATGATTAAAAACATAATAGTAAAATGCATGCTTTTAACAAATTTAGTTTTCAAATAGAAAAATATAAGTATTGCATGTGATATTTTATCAACAAATTGAATAAGAATTGTTTATTTAAGAAAGTTTTTAAATATGAATTTCATTTTGCGTTCTTATACAATACTTAGTAAGTAATGCTTGTTTAAACACTTATTTTTCTACTTAAAGAGATTTAAGAAACTTGTGGTTCCTATGATTTCGAAGAAATTAGCATCTACTCAGTTTAGTTAAAAATTTCAGATGCTTTATTTACGAAAGTATGTAATGTTATCTCATTTTGTATACTTGTAAAGAAACTCGTGCAAAAGTGAATTCCTGCACTTCTCATTGGACCTTTTTAATGTGTCGCAAAGGAATTTTATTTGGAAATGCAAAAACATAGTAATCATAGTTAGTTGAACTTTTTTAGTACGAAAAAGCCTCACCGTTGGCGTAAGCTCTTCGGAGCCCCAAGTTCTATCCTAGTTGCTGTTGATTGATAGTTGCTTAGGAGTTTTCTCCTTTATAACGCTGGAATACCGTCCCTATCTATGAGAAAATTGTTTCAACTGTGGATGGATGGAGTCAAGTGAGAAAATACGAAATTTATTCGAGACAAGTTGGAGAAATTGATTGATTGATTCACAACAATAATCAAAAACATAAAATAGTTAAATATAAAATACACTTTGTATCTTGCGATTACATAAAGGGTGTTTTCTAGATTAATCCAGAAATTCCCTTAGAGACGGAATTTGAGTCGCTCTAATGAGATTGAGGCAAATTTTGAAGTCAATCACACAATTTAAGACAGCTGAAAACCTAAACAATGCCAAAAAGCCAGTTTACCGTTTTCTACCGAAGACTTCTTAGCACAAATCCAAATTTTTTTTTAATATCCTTTCTTAGATCAGTTAAAAAAAAAAAAATCACTGAAGTTAAATATTTTTTTACTCCTTACTTGGAATAGAATTACTTAAATAGAATTTAACTTGGTGCAATTAATTTTCTTTTTATAAAAAAAAAAGTTTTCGTCTTGATTGTCACCTGAGTGGGTGTGATGAAACGTTGTTTTTATTTTCGTGGCAATAGAAAAAAAAATCAAGTTTCTCAATTTCTTTCGAGTTTTAAGTATTTTAAGCTTTTGTTTATCCGAAAAAGAAAGATGACACTAAGCTTTTAGAAACAACTTCAGCGCATCTTAGTTCAGCATTTTTAAAATGTGCTTTTCATCTATTTTTTGGCCACTTTATTTTGCTCCTTTTCAAAGAAAATATTTTCCTTAAACATTTTCTTTGATTCTTATAGTTGATTTATTTGCAAGATTATTTTGTATCATAATTTTTCTTCTATTCCAATGTTTCGTAAGTAATTTGCAGCTGAGGAACTGGTGCAAGAGAAACACAAGAGGGAATATTTCAAAAATTGAAGAAAGTATGGTTCTCTAAAATTTCGTTCATGAAATTGCAGATGTGTTGTTGAGCAGAATAAAATTTATGATCACTTGTCACTCATCTGCTTGTTGAGCAATGAATAAAACAAACGGTCCAAGCCTTGAGCTGCAGCACACTTCCCCATACCTAGGCCAGAGTTAGATCGGATGAGAGCCATTTAGAAGCAAGTATGGGACGGATATGAGGCTCCCATACATCTTCTGCTGGTGAGAGAACTGCCTTTTAGAAAAAAGAACTGCAGTATTGCATTTCAATAGAGTCCTAACGGTAGAAGTTACAAAACTAAAAAAGCCATCGACAAAAAATATGTCAGAATCTCCATTAAGGAAAATGACATGGGATAATTATTGCACTTAAAATTGCGAAAAAAAAAGTATTCTTAAATAAAATCTTTTATTAGCGTTGATTATAAAAATCCCCTTAAATTCAGGGGAAGGATGCAAACTGCATAATACGGTTATAAAATAATGAATTTGTAGAAGAATATGAGAGCAAATATTAGATTGGGGAAAAAGAAATCCATTATTTTTACGTGACTTCTTTTGGATTCATTTTGTAAAAAAGTTTAAAACAGCTTTCATGTAGATTTTTAGGTCTTGCGCGTTACGACTGCTGACATGCGGCTAACTTCGATCATTTTTGATATTTTATAGACATTTTCGACGATGCTGTATCCACATGCGAGGTGCATCTCTAACATCAAAAATACCCGAACGGAATCGATGAAACCAAAATTGTGCGTAACTGGTTGTTACAGTCTTATATAGAACGATAAACACCTTTCACAATTTTAGCCACCCGGCTAACTTTTTCGCCCTTACAAGAGAAAAACGAAAATGTATCGAATTTTCTGTTTGCTGTCTTCCATTTTTAAAACCTTGTACTCGTAACTGAATGAATCAAACAAAAAACCGCAAGAGGATATTTTAGTCACCTTTCCAACGAGCATAAATCTGAAATTGTTTGATAGATACCTCACGAGATATCGATCACTACAGACGTCTACCGAAAAAAATAATGGACTACTTTTACCACAACCTAATATTATGATGGTATGAAATAATATAAAACTGATGCTAACTGCGTTATGCAGTCATGCCATAGTACCAAAAATCTTTCAAAATTCATGGTATCTGGTATAATAGTGGATTATTAATATCTTATTGTGAAAGACGATTGAAAAGAAATCGCTTCACTTCATTTCTCCTTAACAAATGTCCCATAAATGTGCAATCACAGTTGTTTTACTCTCAGCCAACTCATTTTTATGCCGTTTTATTTTTGAATAAATTTTTTAACTGTAGCTGCAATGTTCAAGTTGAAAAGTGTGGAATAGCCCCAGTTTTATCTGACTGCCCATGGAAAAGGAAATACGCATGACACCTTGCGTTGCCCCGAAAGTGCACTAAAACACGTCATTGAGCCATCTGTTGTCGTCATTAATCCATTGCTTAAAAAACTCTAATATTAGTTGTTTTAAAATTAATGTGATTGTATTTTATGCATATTATTATTATGAATTTAATTTAAACTTTTCAAATTCAATGTAACTCCAAGGAACTGAGAGGGTACAATTTTTTTTATTATGTTTTTGAAATGATATATTACGAAATGGTATTAACTGAAACTACAAAAATAAAGAAATCAAAATCTTAGAAACGCGTTCGAAAACCTCTGCAAATGAGAACTATATTAATTTCAAGGTCACGAAAACGATGTGATTATTTGATGGAAGAAACGTTTCTAAGTGGTAAAAAATAACGATCCATTATGTTTATATAAGCTGGCTGGGCCGAGATTTAAAGCCTCATAAAATATCTGTGCTGTGACGGCCGCTTCGTTTTGATGGTTGCGGCCCCGCTCTCAGTTCGCCCCACCCCCTTCTGTGTAAATCAAAGTGTTTTCTTCGTTATAAGCTCGCAGTTTGAGTCTCTCCAGGACGTGCCTAAAAAATAATAATAAAGAACGCAGTAGGAATGTTTTCGAGAAAGAGGAAATATTGTTCGAGTGTCAGAGGTCATTTGGGTTGTTGGGGGTTTTAGAGGGATCCTCCTCCAGGCTCTCTTTCATAAACAAGAATAAGCACTTTTTAAAAAATTACAGAAAGCTCTTTCGCCTTATTCATAAACAATAATGACCTGTGTTTTTCTTGCGTCCTTTTTTTTACTTTTAATAAAGGAATTAAAATATTCGGATAAAAATGGTGCCTAAATGCAATGGGAATTCTCTCTTTGGCGTATTTTCAAATTCGGCGAATTTCTGGTAACTTAGATTTCTTATTAACCCTTCTTTGCATGATTTTTTCTTTATTGGTGAAATTAATCAAGATGATATAATCCATGTTCAAAATTAAAGGAAAAATGGTTGAAAAAATCTCAGTATATATTTATAGTATAAATTTAGCAAAAACCAATATGCTAAAAATTTCCATCATCATCCAAAGTTAGATCATTAGCTTAGTACTAAATAGAAATAAAAGAGGAAAATAACACGTGTTACAAACCTTTCTTCCACTCATTTTCAATTTTTTAGCAATAGAAACTCTAATATAATAAAACAAAATTGTAAACGAAATCATGCGTTTATTGCAACTACAACAAACAGCGGAATGAGACAACTTTAAGCACTGATAATGACATTTGTTTATTTTTGACAGCTATGTTTCTTTTTCTGCAATGGACATTAAAAAGGTATCCAAACACGATCCACTTAAAGTGAACTTGTTCTTTTATATAATTTTTGGGCATTATAGGCTATGATGGAAATTTCCACCATAATGCAAAGAAGGGTTAAGGCAAAAAGATGCATGGTACAAAATGCAAAATTGCAGAGCTGCCACATATCTGACAAGCTCAAGAAGAAGAAGGCGAAAAGAGGCTGAGAATATTCAACAACATTCTGTTTTTGGCAACTTTGTTTTTACGCATCAGTTATATCCGTTTGCTAACATTTTTCAATCACCAAAAAATTCAAAAATGCGCCAAAAGTTAGTTGAACCCAAATATCTTTGTCTAGAAAAATGAACGCCAATAGCAACAAATGGGTACCAAATCGTTTCATATTGCTTCTCAATGCATATTTAATGGTGATTTAAGCAAAATCTATGATGAAATCTATTTTTGCAGTGCTTATATGCAAATATACTGGAATGTTTTTAATTCATTATTTTAACAACAACAAAAAATTATTTATGAAACTTAATATGCAAAGAAAAATATTATAGCCCATTCGAAAGTTGTCAACTCTCTCTACATAAACAATAAAATTTTAAAAAAATCTTATGTATCAATAGAACCAAATATCTTTGTGGATGTTGTTGGTCTTTATTTTCAATGTTTGTCTGATTTCAAGTAAAATTTCATATCGTTCTCATTAGAGAACTTTTTAGATGCTCCAGTCAAAATACTTCGTTGCATTCGATTCTGCTGAAACCAAATGTTGGAAGTGATACAAAGTTCAAAAGGCCATTTTGTGCTTTAAAAGAGCAAAACCTTGCTTTTTCAATAGTTTTCTATTGCATCGCAATTGTTGAGCCATTTTTTAATCGAATTTTCCTTATGTGTTATATATTTATTTCTTCCATATATTTATGAAGTATATAACTAAACGAAACTCTGAACAGCCTACGTAGATCTGGAAACAGATGCTCACATCTGTTTTCATGGCAAAGGATAGGTCAGCCTAACGCAAAAGCACCTGTGCTTAGTTTCCAAGCATGCTTGGTTCTCAATTTTATCGACCAACCCGAGGATCAAATCTTGATATCTACGTATTATCGTCACCATAACATTTGAAGTAGAACGAATTTCGAAGAAATTTTCTTATATTTTTCTGTATTAGAAATTTTTAATTATAGGTTAAGTTCTATATAATTTTAAGTAAGTTTTGGCTGCAGTGATGCTAATATGTAAATATCTATATCTCTGTTTTTTATTTTTTCTATTTTTATTATATTTATTTTTTAAGCAAATTTTGTTTTTTTAACCGTAAAAAGGGAAATTCCCGAATTATTTTTGTTAATGAAATAAACGTGTTATTTCTATTGAGAAAGCCTTCGACTTTTAGTTTATCGGTTTAATTTTTTTTTTAAATGAATTGGATTCACCACAAATAGAAAATTCTGAATCACTACAACCATTTTAGTCTCGAATTTGGAATCGAACATGCGAACTGTTGAACGCAACTTACTTAAGACCATGCGACAAATATATTTGCAGTATTTAAAAGCGTATATATCTTCATTTCAAAGTAAAATAGAAATATTTTAAAATGTATGATTTTGTTTATTATTACTAATCAATAAATATATTATTGTTTCGAAGTCTTAAAATAGGCATTCAAAGTCGAGATTTTCTGACAAAATTTTCAAATATAATTTTTAATTATGTTTATAGCAAACTTTTAATTACCCTAGTTTATTAGAAAAGGTACAACTAAACAAATTTGCATATATTCTTTTTTAAAATATGTTTATAAGGAATTAAATGAATTTTTTTCTCAAAATTGTAAAGGATAAACAAATTACAAAATTTGATGTTAAAACTGTGGCAATATAAACAATCTAAGAAAGTGTTTCTAATTAAGTATCGATATTATAAATGTAACTGCGTTGAGTTATAATTTATAAGGAAAAATAGCTATTTTAAATTAATCCATAGGAAATATTCAGTTTCATTAGCATAAAGTATTCGATTTCGAAAACTCATGGAAACAGTTGAGTTCCCGGTACAAATTGTTGGGAAATCATAGATAGAAGTAAGAAATTTTTTAAAAATTACATATCTTTAGTATTTGAAGTTTAGATTTCTTTAACATTTTCGTAAAATTATTATTGAAAATTGTTTGCGGTATGTTTAGTCTTACTTATTTTCGAAATTATTTTTGCAAAACTCACA
This sequence comes from Latrodectus geometricus, assembly GCA_026290005.1. Taxonomy (NCBI): domain Eukaryota; kingdom Metazoa; phylum Arthropoda; class Arachnida; order Araneae; family Theridiidae; genus Latrodectus; species Latrodectus geometricus. The sequence goes on along the minus strand of JAPDSC010083022.1, from coordinate 31,147 downwards.
TATGGTTGTTAGTATCCTTAAGAAGTATCTTACTACATGAATTTGTGTAACTGATAAAAATTAGAGTATTTGTATATTTTCGCTTATGCTGTCAACGGCAAATAGAATAAAAAATATTTATAGAATATCGTATTTTGGCATGTTTACATAATTTGTTATGACAAAATTGGATTCAGTAATATGTTTCTTCTTGAGAGCCATTTCCTTCGCCTTTAAATGGAATTTTTGTGTTATGACGAATGATGGAGATTTCCTTAAAGTATAACTTTCTTTTTGTCTATTATCGCAATAGAAATAGTCTTCAAAATAATTCACTGAAATTTTCCTTATTTTAAATCATATATTTTCCTTATGAGAAAGATTTACATGATTAAAATTTCAGCGAAATTAACCTGGTTTAAGAATACAAATGGCTACTTCACATATAACTTTTCGGAATGAAACACTTAGCGATGAGTTTAGTCCCAATCCCATAAATATTAATCTAAATGTAAATTTTCGCCGAGCTAATTTTTAACCATATATCTTTCGAATTGCATAGCTAAGTTTGCTAGCATAGTAGTATAATATTTGCTAGTATAGCTTAATAGATTTGGAAAATTTTACTGCATAGTTTGACATCATGCTATAATAATATGATATTGCGTATATTCTAGCATGATGTAATATTAATTTGTTACGATTATAAGATTTTGATATCATGTGAGTATTTTCTTTAAAAAGAAAGCTTCTGGAATGTTCTTCCTTAAAAAAATTGCCGACTTCATTCTTCACAGATCCTAAATAAGGCGAAGAGACTTCGCATGTGTTATCGTTTGGGAAAAGGGGAGCAAATCGAGAACAAGAAAAGGAACTCTTGTCACTGTCCATCATCTAGGCGGTGCTACCCCCCCCCACACACACACAGATGGGGGATTTCCTGCTGCTATCGAATAACAGGGAAGGTTGTCTTGTTTACAAAGTTCCAAAGCGATCCACGCTCTGAAAATCCTGTTTTTTATATTTAAAAGCGTTTCATTATTTATCGATTTTTTTCTTCTGTTGTATTGAAAGCGAAATATTTCCTGAACTTTAAATAATTACAAATGAAGAGCAATTTTCAAGGGCATTATGCATTTTTTGCAAAATCACCAGAAAAGTGGGCTCAAATTCTGCCAGGCTGAGACAAAAATATTTTCTATCGTTCCTCACTCCATATTCAATGAGAACTACAGCAATAAAAAATATTTAAAAAAAAAAAAAAGATGTCTTAATAAATGTGATATGCGATGAATGACTTTTATGGCAAAGATTTTTTATTAAACTCAACATAAACGTCGTATTTATTATTTTAATGGCAACGAAACAAAAACTGTTCATAAGGAAAACGTTAATATCCCTATAAGAAACAACAGCGGTCATTTTTCATAAATGTGTGAACAAACATTAGTAACTCATTGAATTTAGAAAGAAAAGCCTTGACGAAATGGATGATTGGCTTTAGCAGAAATCATGCCATTACAAATTTCACTCGAATTCTTTGCTTAATTTGTTAAATAAATCACCTGATCATAAGAAATTTTTTTTCGTCGAAGAGTTTTATCTAAGAGTTATCTCCTTTTTTATGACGTGTTGTGGGATCCAAATATTATTCCTGACTACCGGAAAAGCATTCGCTGTTCAGAGCCCCGCGTCCTAAAGCTGGGCTCCAGGACACTTCACAAGGATCTCTGAGCAAATATACAATTTTAGAGCCAACAATGTTCCAAATTTTTCATTCTCATTGGACTCTGATAGATAAAAAATTAGATTCAACAATGAATAATAGTTAAACTGAACTAATTTAAATTAATATAGTAAAAATCACACAGTAAACTCGTCTCTTAATAAAACCCCATATTCCACTTTTACAAGTGAGTTGTTCTCCTTAATATTAGGTTGGGGAAAAGAAATCCATTATTTTTACGTGAACTTTTTCTAACTTCTTTCAGATTCACTTTGTAAAAAGGTTTAAAACAGCTTTCATGTAGATTTTTAGGTCTTGCGCGTTACGACTGCTGACATTCGGTTAACTTCGATTATTTTTGATATTTTATAGACATTTTCGACGATGCTGTATCCACATGTGAGGTGCATCTCTAACATCAAAAATACCCGAACGGAATCGACGAAACAAAAATTGTACGTAAGTGGTTGTTACAGTATTATATAGGACGATAAACACCTTTCACAATTTTAGCCACCTGGTTAGCATTTTCGCTATTATGAAAGAAAAACTAAAATGTATCGAATTTTCTGTTTGTTGTCTTCTATTTTTAAAACCTTGTACTCGTAACTGTATCAATCAAACAAAAAACCGCAAGAGAATATTTTAGTGTCAAATGTCACCTTTCCAATGAGCATAAATTTGAAATTGTTTGATAGATACCTCACGAGATAGCGATCACTACAGACGTCTACCGAAAAAATAATGGATAACTTTTCCCCCAACCTAATATAAAATTTTATTTTCAAATGGCCTTATCATATGAAAACAACATTATTCAGATGCTACTTTTCATATGTTATACTGCAAAGCTTTCCAAACCAAAGAAAAATGGAAATAATTTAAATTACTCAAGAAAAATAAATATGGGAGTTGTGTGCTTTTATTCAAATAAAAAAGAATAAGAGAGAGAAAAGTGTTCCTGAAAAATAAATATGTCAGACAAAACTATGACGCCAAAAGAAAATTTCTTCCTTTGATTTTGAGATTCATGACTTCGTAAGACGAAAGGTAGCAGAATATCCGCGGCTTTTTGAGAATTTTTATGCGTTCCCTCGGAGAATCTCCCCTCCACATGTATGGCAGGGAGGGGGACAGAAAAGGGGGAATGCATGGGAGGGGATCGAGAGCTGTTGTTGCAGTTATCTGGCAGCAGATAGTTAAGCTTGTTGAACACCTCTTGCGCGAGTCTAGATGATGGGGTTTCTGCAACAGAGGTAAGACCATTTCACGATATATGGTAATTGCTTGACACCTCCTTTAAATCCTCCCATATCAATCAGTTCCAATTGCAGTAGTCCACGAATTAATGAATTTTCGTGGTTATTTCGTATGTTATATTTTTCTCTTGAATAATGGTTTAAATCAAGCTGCTTTCTCTTTCGACAATATACTTCAAATCACATTTCTATAAAGTTCCGCTACAGCTCGTGTTTGCTCCCGCAATTCGCATTTTATAATTCAATGTCAAATACTACAACTTACACAAAGTTCTGCATTCGTAAAGTGCACATTTTTTTGGGGGAGTGATAAAAAAATGTAGAACTGTTTCCATACATAAGTTTTGTTCATCTGCTAATGTAGCCAATCAAATTTCTTCTACCATGTTCCTCCCTCCAAAGTAATCCAATGAGAAACACAGTTATAAAATTAGCGTGCTTTAAACATGTTTCTGATTGTAAACAAACAAGTTATGAATATGTTTTGTTGACAACCGATGTTATAATTAATATTTGGTTTTGTAACCATGACTTCAATTTTGAATTGTTGTTTGGAGTGTGGAACGAAAATTCTTAGAATTGTCTCCCCTTTTTCTAAAAATCGTTGGAGAAAAGTAGAGGAATTCGCTCACAAATGGATATTACTTTACTGTTATGAGAACAATTTCTGAAAACTTCTGGAAGAAGACGAATTTTTCCGTATATCTACTGATAAAACCTTTGGCATTCATTTTACCGACTGTTTACCGATTAGACTAGAATTTTTGATGTTGAAAAGCGATTTTGGGATAAATATTGTGCCTGCATTTCAATATTGTATATTTTCTTTTCCACTTTGGAATGATTTATAAAATTATTAATTTAACATTTAATCCGTTATTAAAGTATTGATTACTAATTTATTCTATTTGTTATAATTCAACGTCAATTGTATTGTTTAAATTAAGCAAAAAAATGGATTTTTTGATTTGGATTATTAACCCTTTTTTGCATAATGTGGAAATTTCCATCATAACCTATAATGCCAAAAAATTATATGAAAGAACAAGTTCACTTTAAGTGGATCGTGTTTGGATACCTTTTTAATGTCCATTGCATAAAAAGAAACATAACTGTCAAAAATAAACAAATGTCATTATCAGTGAAACGAGCTTAAAGTTGTCTCATTCCGCTGTTTGTTGTAGTTGCAATAAACGTATGATTTCGTTTATAATTTTGTTTTATTATATTAGAGTTTCTATTGCTAAAAAATTGAAAATGAGTGGAAGAAAGGTTTGTAACACGTGTTTCTGTTATTTTCCTCTTCTATTTAGTACTAAGCTAATGATCTAACTTTGGATGATGATGGAAATTTTTAGCATATTGTTTTTTGCTAAATTTATACTATAAATATATACTAAGATTTTTTTAACCATTTTTCCTTTAATTTTGAACATGAATATCAACTTGATATTAATGTTATTGTATCAACTTGATTAATTTCACCAATAAAGAAAAAATCATGCAAAGAAGGATTAAAAATATGCTTCTAAAGGTACAATTTACTTTTTATATATCATGTTATCCGCTAATGAATATTTGATAATTTATTTATTACAGTATAAACTCAAAATTACAGGGATAGATTTCATTGCATTTATTGTATTAAATTGCATGTAATCCATGCTTTTAAACGAAATTTAACAACTGACACGAGTGTGTTTCTAGTTCTGTTTTTGGCTAAAATGTTATTTTATTTATCTAGTACTTAATTCTAAGTTTATATTTTTATTGTGATTTATAGTGAAATAATATTATAGTCTTAGTGCTTATTTTACGATTATTGCACAATTGGTTATTATTATATTACACACATTGTGTTATGTTGTTTTTCCACAGAGAAGTAAATAAACAAGAGTGAAATACTCGCCTGTGATTGGCTGAAAGAATATGTAACAACGCGCATGTTTTCAAAGACACGATGATAAAACTGCATTGAATTTTTGTTGTTTATAAAAAAGGAGCAATAACTTCTCCCAGAACTTTTTTTTTTTTTTTTTTTGCAATTATGTTTTTCGCTTAAAAGTCGAGTATAATGTTATGTTCTAAATTAATCTCAAAGAAGAGATCCAAAATTCTAATTTTTAGCCCTTTACTGTGTTCAACCCACGTTCTTCGAGTTGTTTTTATAAATCTTTCATGCGTTTAATATTTATGCACTCACAAACCTTTGTTTTTTGTGGGGTATAGAAAGATTTCAATCAAATTGGATCATAAGACACGGCAATGAAAAATGACCGGTCATTTAGTTCTTTTTTTTTATATGTATATTTTATCATATTACAAAACTCTGCCAATGACATCACTTATGTATTGTCACCTTTTTACAAAGTAAATTTATATATCACTGCTTTCAAAGTATTATTGTACTGGTTTTCTTCTTCTTCTATAGCGCCTTCTGCAGGCCAAGGCTGTCTCTAAAAGTGTCTTCCATCGGGAACCAGCCACTGCCAAATTTTTATCTCAGTAGACTCCAATTTCATTCAGCGTTTTCTCCACCATATCAATCTATCAGGTGTTAGGTCTACCTTTTTTCCATCAACTTTTTGAAATATAACTTTTTTCGTTGGGTTTAAATCATTGTATCTGTAAATGTGTCCCAACCACCTTAATTGATAGATCTTTATAGATATCACAATATTCGGCTCTCCGAATTTAGAGTATAGTTCATGATTATAACGGATTCTCCACACTCCGTTTTCTTTAACCGCTCCAAATATCTTTCTTAGTATTTTCTGTTCAAACATTAATAGCTTATTTTCTTGAGATTTGTTCATAGCCCAACACTCACTTCCTTACATAATTATTGGCTTTACTAAAATTTTACAAAGATTAATTTTGGTTTTTATGCCCAAGTGTTTTGATTCAAAGTGATTTCTCAGTCCGTAATAACATTTATTTGCCATATTTGATCTGTTCCTAATTTCAACTTTAATATCATTATTTTTTGTTATTATTGAGCCTAGATATTTGAACTGTTCTACATTTTCAAAGCTGTAATCTCCAACTATCAATGGTTGTGCATCAGGTCTGTTATGCGTTACTGCCATAAACTTCATTTATTATTTTACTAGTTTTATCACTATTTATTTATCTTTTATTACTTAAAGTATTTGCGTGAATAAATTGCTTATACTAATCCTGCATATCAGTTAAAACTTTTTTGGTGCATTTGAAAAAGACGTGAGCGTAGAGTTCATCTGTGAACATTTAAAACCTCAGCGCTTTCTTTCCAACGTTGCTGCAACATGACGTAAAACCAAAATTTATGAATCGCAAGTAATGTTGCCGGAGGGGTGCAAATTACAGACATTGATAGATGGGAAGGAGCGCTATCGTCTGGAAAATCTCCCCCCTCCCTTATTAAACATTTATCAAAGACTTGGGAGCAGATCCTTGTAATTCAGAGGAGGGGCGTTGGTAAAGCGATTCATCATGGCTGGCAAAATAGCAGTTTAGACAGCATCGATTACAGCCATTTAATTAAAAGTGAGTCCGTTCAGATCGAAAAGTGTGTAATTTTTCTTACAAACAACAAATATATATTAGGTTGGGGAAAAAGTTATCCATTATTTTTTCGGTAGACGTCAGTAGTGATCGCTATCTCGTGAGGTATTTATCAAACAATTTCAAATTCATGCTCATTGGAAAGGTGGCATTTGACACTAAAATATTCTCTTGTGGTTTTTTGTTTGATTCATTCAGTTACGAGTACAAGGTTTTAAAAAATAGAAGACAACAAACAGAAAATTCGATACATTTTAGTTTTTCTTTTATAATGGCGAAAATGCTAACCAGGTGGCTAAAATTGTGAAAGGTGTTTATCGTCCTATATATGACTGTAACAACCAGTGACGCACAATTTTGGTTTCGACGATTCCGTTTGGGTATTTGGATGCTAAAGATACACCTCGCATGGATACAACATCGTCGAGAATGTCTATAAAATATCAAAAATGATCAAACTTGACAGCATGCCAGCAGTCGTAGCTTCGCACAAGACCTAAAAATCTACATGAAAACTGTTTTAAACTTTTTTACAAAGCGAATCTGAAAGAAGTTAGAAAAAGTTCACGTAAAAATAATGGATTTCTTTTTCCCCAACCTAATAATTTATGGAATAAAATCCTGTTTTAAACTTCTTTTTTTATGAGACTTTGGTGGACATCTTATCCCCAATGTGACATTTAAATGTGTCCTTAAGTGATTCTTGTTTTTAGTCTCGCAGTTTAAAATGTTAACTACTTTTTAAATAATTTTAATTAAAAACATTTGTTGGGTTGACCATTGATAAAAACATGTTCTTCGAGGTGGAAAGGTTTGAAACCAGCCACTCGCGCATCGAGATGCAACAGAGTTCTATGGAAAATAGGTTTGACTAAAATATTTTCCAAAATGCAAGTGATGTCATGGATGCAGTTGCTAATGCTTGGCAACAAGGGTTTTCAGTACCACAAGAGGTTGATGTATGGGCCATCATTAAGAAGCAAGGATCAAGCAGAATAGACGCCTGGCGTATTTCATTTGCAGACATCGTGACTTATTAAACTTCTTCCCAATCTGCATGAACGAACACGGGTCGGGAATCGAACTCACTACCCTCTGATAACGAGAACAATAGTGAAGCAGCTTCATATATGTAACAGAATTATTTTATCCAATGCCATTTGTAATTTTGATTTCTATGTCACATAATGATCATTACTTAGTCCTCCTATAACAAAAAGTAATTTTGTTTTTAACTCCCTTTCAGATTTATTGTTTGACTTAGGATGGCAGCGGACGACGAGGAAAGTTGCTTTCAATGTGAGGTGCGACATTCACCAGCAAGAATGATTTTGAAGGTAAGGAAAAGCTGCTGTGAGCAACGCTGAAATTTTTAAATGCTTAAAATAAATCCTAAAATGTCTATTATTTTAAAGATTCGGGTTATACTTTTCAGTTTCAGTAATAAAAAAATTCTCGTTTTTTTAAGGGGGGAAAAAAAGATGGATTCTAAAATGTGTCAGTGGTATAAATGCATTTACGATAATTTAGAATTAAATAATAAGATCTTACATATAAAATTATTTCAAAATGATGCAATATTGCAGATATCAAGAGAACATATTAATGACATTTTCCTTGCCTTTGATCTAGAAAATTGATTTATTACTTCATCGATCATTCCAATTTTTTTCTCCTAACTTTTAATATTGAACTTTTATAAAGTTTTCTTTTAACTTCTAAATAATAAATAATTACATCCAGCAATGTATGATGACATGAATTTTAGTCGTTAATTTGATATCATATTTTTAATTAAAAAGATGTATTTAATAAATATTTTAGGCATATAACATGACGTAGACAACCTGTAAAAAATGAGGATTATTAAAGAACATTATGAATTAGTTCAATAAATTGTGCACACCTTTTTGAGTTTCCCTGATCCATAAAAACCAAGCTATATAATATAAATATCTTAGTAAATAACTTTTAATTAAAATGGGAAATATCTCCATAGCATAAAAATGGAAAAGACCAAAATTTTTTTAATTAATATAATTTCATTATAAAACATTGCAGAAATTTTATTAAAAAAAAAGATATTTGAATAAAATTTGTTGTATAAGAAAAAAATATAATAATAATTCTGTAGCATGAGAAATCCTGAACAAAGTATAAAACGGGAAAAAATCATAATCGGAATAGGACGCAAAAGTAGGAAGATTTTCACTCCTCCAGTTGTTTCCTCAGTCAACCATTTCTCCGAATAAAATTAATATTTCGATCAAAATAAAATTCTGAAAAATATGTTTGCTTTACTCTCCAAGCTCCTTCGCTCTGTGTTTAAATAAAATTTAAATGAATCAGAATTTCCAGTAAATTTGAATCCATGTTAAAATCTTCAAAGTTCTTATGAATCTGTAAATACAGTAAACCCTCATTCATCCGGACCCTATTAACCCTTCTTTGCATAATGGTGGAAATTTCCATCTTAACCTATAATGCCCAAAAATTATATAAAAGAACACTTTAAGTGGATCGTGTTTGGATACCTTTTGAATGTTCATTGCATAAAAAGAAACAAAGCTGTCAAAAATAAACAAGTGTCATTATCAGTGCTTAAAGTTGTCTCATTCCGCTGTTTGTTGTAGTTGCAATAAACGTATGATTTCGTTTATAATTTTGTTTTCTTATATTAGAGTTTCTATTGCTAAAAAATTGAAAATGAGTGGAAGAACACGTGTTTCTGTTATTTTCCTCTTTTATTTCTATTTAGTACTAAGCTAATGATCTAACTTTGGATGATGATGGAAATTTTTAGCATATTGTTTTTTGCTAAATTTATACTATAAATATATACTAAGATTTTTTTAACCATGTTTCCTTTCATTTTGAACAGGAATTATATCAACTGGATTTATTTCACCAATAAAGAAAAAATCATGCAAAGAAGGGTTAACCTTTTCGTGTCTACTGTCACGTATACGTGCTTGCAAGAGACACACTCATTTCCCGTCCGACACACAGGCGTGACAGAGTCTTTTCTCGTTCACGCCCGGCAATCACACATGTGTGCCAGTGTCCGAGAAAGTTTTAAAAACTAGAATTTTAACCACAAGAGGGCATTGTATGTCTAGATGGTTTCAGATACATGTGTAGATTTGAGCTTCTACTCGAAATGAGAGACTCACATACGCGTGGTTCTCGATTATACAAACATAGGGGGAAATAAATGCTTTATGACGGCTCGTGGTATTTGTTTATAGTAAATAGGGAGTTTTATTTTCTCTAGAGCGTTCGTTATTTCGGTTTGCAGTCCAGTTTTTAGTGGATTGTTGTTGCTAATGACACTTGGCAACGCCAAGCCCACCCGTCAGAGAATAGGCGAAAGAAGTCAGAAAGGGCGTCTTTGTTTTTGAATAGAGCATTCTCATACGAAGGTGGAAGCACGACTTTTGGTTCATAGATGGCAGTACCATCTGAAACTTCCAATTTAGAGATTGAAACCAGAGAAGACATAGCCTGGCTCCAACCACCCCCAGAGGTATTAATTTGGAATGGGAACATGGAGGACATTGCGACCCGACATATTTTACGTTTCCCAGTCGCCATTAGTGAACACGACGGATCTTCGGCTAAGCCAGAATACGAACTCACCACCTTTTGGTAAGGAGAACGACGCCGTAACCAACCATGCCACCGCAGCAACTTTTTAGTGGATAATTAGATTTTGTAGACGTGAATTCTTTCTGTTTTTACAGTTGCAATGTCGAAAATATTTAACTGAGCCTGAAATAGCAGAAATGATGCAAAATATTTCATGTATTGATTCTGAAACAGATTCTGGTAGTAGTGATAGTTCCCTATTCCGTTCAAATTTTATACGAAGGTATAGAAACGGAAGGAAAACCTAGAACTGTGCAGATGAAAACAATTCTTTTAACAGATCGTTGACAGCGTACAGAAAGTTGTGAAGGGATTTCAGATCACTCGTGACAACATTCGAGACATCGCCATGAAAGAGCAAATGTTTCAAAGTGAAAGGATGGATGGACTTCATTTTCTCTTGAATTCAAATTTTTTACTTTGTCTAGTAGTTTGTGCTATATTTATAGATTATTTTTTTCAATCCGTAGTTTTATTAATTCGGATGACCTTCATTAGACCGGAATTAAGGGGATACTATTGGACGCGGTAGCCTAGTCGGTTAGGTGTCAGCCTCGCAATCGCAAGGTTGTGGGTTCGATTTCATGCCAACTAAGGACCGTCGTGTTCACTGTAATATACGTCATGGTCGCATTGTGCTTCATGTTTCCATTCCAAATGAATACCTCTGGGGGTGGTAAGAGGCAGACCTATGCTCTTCCTTGGCTTCTTATCTCTAAATTCAAAGATGGTGCTGCCATCTATGAACCAAGTCTTACTTCCACCCTCTTGAGAGGGTGCTCTGTTCAAAAACTTAAGGTGCTCTTTCTGACTTCATTCGCCCGGCATCAGACTTGGCTCCACCAAAAACCATAAGTAACAACAACAAGAAGAAGGTACTACTGTATCTCTGAAAGCTTCTACTTAAAAACGAAACATTAATTTAAAAAATTTCAACTGAAATGGAGTTTGAAATTCTGGTCGAATGGATAACTAAAGAAGAGTTTTCAAGAAAGTTGCTAATAATATTTTAAAAAACATATCCAATTGAAACTCAAAATTAAAGAATTTTTTTTTACAGGAATTACGAATATCATGCAAATTTTTAGCATCATCTACTCTCAATTTTCTTTAAAATTGTTTTCATACATTCTTTTAAATTGAAAATTAGTTGAAAGGACTCCCTCTAAAAATATCCTTTATTGTATACACATTAATATAAAGAATGCTTAAATGAAATCATTTCCATTGTTAGACTCCTTTAACGCATTCGAAGTAATTGTTAAATTTAAATCAAAAATTGTATTTTTTTAGAAATGCTTTTTGCTGTCTCCAGTCAAAAATATTGGAAAATAATTTGCATGCATCTTATGGATATTTTTGATAAAAAAAATAACAATAATTGGTATTTATTTAAAATATAAACACCCCTTGAAAAATATAATAGGATCTTTTGAAATTTCTTGAGAATTTCCATAAAATCTGTTTTAATTAAGGTGAGTACAAAAGAAAAAGTTCGAAATTTGACGAGATTCAATAAGATATTTTTCATAGGTAAGGCACATTACCAGCAGTATGTATTTGCGCGGCAGATAATGGAACTCTGCAGATTATATAGAAGAAAGTACGTCTAAAGTAAATTAATTAATTTATGTAGAAATTTAATCGCAAACTGCTGAATTCCCCTCAAAATGGGATCGTTTTATTAATAATTTTATTATACATACATAGCTGTAAAGGCAGGTTAACGGAATACTCTTCTGTCACCAAGTAACTAAAGTAGGAATCCTCCTCTCTATATCCGTGGAAGGACTCTAAATATTGCACAAAAACGTAGACATGTCCACTGAACTGTGAGGGATACTGGGACACCCTCTCAAATACTCATCATGAAAATTGGTACTTGTTAATCTTACTATTTTTTTTACAATTTAATTTTTCAAACTGCTTAAAAATACACTACTGGCCATTAAAATTGCTACACCAAGAAGGCGACATGCTACAGACGTGAAATTTATACGAAAGGAAGAAGGTGCTGTGATATGCAAATGAAAAGCTTTTCAGCGCATTCAGACAAAGCAGGTGCTAGTAGCGACACCTACATTGTGTTTAAATGAGGAAATTGTTCAGCCGGTTCTTCATACACTAATTGCATTTGAACGTTGTTGCCTGTTGAAAAGTTGTTGTGATGCCTCGTGTAAGAAGGAGAATTGCGTACCAGCATGTTTCTGATTTTAATATAGGTCGAATTGTAGCATACCGGTATTGCGGTTTATCTTATCGCAGTATTGCTGCTCGCGTCGGTCGAGATCCAATGACTGTGAGCAGAATATGGAATCGATGGGTTCAGGACGGTAATATGGAACGCCATGCGGGATCTCATCGGCCACCTATCACTAGCAGCCGAGAAGACGGGCATATTATCCGCATGGCGGTAATGGATCGTGCAACCACGTCCCGAGCCGTGAGTCAAGAAACGGGGTCGTTTGCAAGACAACAAGTGTCTGCACGAACAGTTCGACTACGTTTGCAGCAGCATGGACTCTCAGCTGGGAGACCATGGCTGCGGCTTCCCTTGACACTGCGTCATAGACAAGAACGCCTTCAATGGTGTGATCAACGACAAACCTGGGTACACGAATGGCAAGACGTCATCTTTTCAGATGAATCCAGGTTCTGTGTACAGCATCATGATGGTCGCATCCGTGTTTGGCAGCATCGTGGTGAACGCACACTGGCAGCGTGCATTCGTCATCGTCATACTGGCCCATCACCTGGCGTGATGGTATGGCGTGCCATTGGATACACGTCTCGGTTACCTCTTGTTCGCATTGACGGTGCTTTGAACAGTGCACGTTACATTTCAAGTGTGTTACGACCCCTGACTCTACCCTTTATTCGAGCCCTGCGAAACCCTACGGTTCAGCAGGATAATGCCCGACCGCATGTTGCCGGTATAGTACGGACCTTCCTTGATACGGAACATGTTCGGCTGTTGCCCTGGCCAGCACGTTCTCCAGATCTTTCACCAATAGAAAACGTCTGGTCAATGGTTGCCGAGCGACTGGCTCGTCACCAAATGCCAGTTACTACAGTTGAGGAACTGTGGCACCGTGATGAAGCTGCATGGATATCTGTACCTGTACATGCAATCCAATCTCTGTTTGACACTATGCCCAGGCGTATAACTGCTGTTATTACTGCCAGAGGTGGTTGTTCTAGGTACTGATTTTTCAGGATCTATCCAGCCAAATTTTTTGAAAATTTAATCACTTGTTATTTCTAGTATAATATATTTGTCCAATAAATATCATTTTGTTATCTGCATCTCTTCCTGGTGTAGCAATTTTAATGGCCAGTAGTGTATATCGTTATTAAAATGCTATGATGATCAAAATTTCCATTTGAATGCTTTTTAATTTCAGGTGCCTATATTTCGGCTTTTTGCCTTTGTGACAGTTCTTATGTCATTGGTCTCCGTCCTCCTTTTCCTCCATCCACCCCAAAAGTGCATCCAAGTTTCTGTCTCTGTGCAAGAATGGCGTTCGTACCATCCCAAGCGTACCAGAGCTGTGCAAGCAGAAACTGTCAAACTTAAAAACTTGGTCGCAACGAAAATCAACCGAGATGCCTTTTTCAGAGCTCGAGTCATCAGCCGCCAGTCGAGTGAGGAGGGGAACTATGATGACGATGAATACGATGACGATGAATACGATGATTTATCAGACAATAAAGTTTTTGAAGATGGGGATTTCGACTACGAGACAAGTTCACATTCGAATTTCAGTGTAGTGATGCAGATGTTCAACGACTACAAAAGTTCTGTGGAACTCTCGGTTTCGAATCATTTTCACCAGTCTAGTCAAAATAGTTTCCAAGGCAAACCTATGCACAAAATTAGAAATGTTACTCTTATCAACATTGAAGGAGTGCCAATCATTGAAGATCTGATTTACTGGTCCGAAGACATTGAAGGAAAGGCGCCAAAAGGTAATCGTTACTGCTATTACACACATAATTTTTTTACAAATACTCATTTAAGCGTTATGAACTGACATTGAGTATTCATACTTGTAAGAAAGGAAATCCTCACTCTTGTCAAGTGTATTTAATTTGGACGTCTGATAATCGTGCGTCTTATTGATATTCTTACTGTCGGTAGGATATCCAACGCACCTTTGATAGACGATATCTGGATGTGATTTGCCGCACATCTTCGTATGTTGTTGTTGTCGTGTCTATGAGTAAGTGTGAAGTGCAAAAAACAAAAAGTCTACAGTCCACCAAAAGTCTTGTTGATGAGATCGGCCAGTTCTGCAGCCCGATGGCTATGGAGGATCTCAATTGGTGGAGCTCCTAGTTCGAAGAGGGAGCGGATAATGGCTTGGCAGTTTAAGACATGATCTGGAGTTAGTTCGGATTGAGGACAGTGCTCGCAGTTGGGATAGGATTTAATACCAGTTGGTGATATCTTCATGCCCTTGAAATGTCCAGTACGCAGCCGAGCTATTCTAGAGGAGAGGTTTCTTGGGCAGTCTAGATCAGGGATTGTTGCCTTGCCACAATGCTGATCATAGATTCTTCGCCTGCAACGGCATTTGCGTCTGTACAGGTGACTGTTCGAGGTTGCTCTTTATCTCGTGCTACATTTTGCAAGGGCATCTGCACATTCGTTCCCCTCAATACCCACATGTGCAGGAATCCACTGGAGAATGCATGGAATATTTAGTGAGTGAAGAAGGGTATTAATATTTCCCGTCAGTGCTGACTCACCGCTTCGTACGGCTTCTAGAGCTGATTTAGAGTCTGAGAAAATTACAATTTGTTCAATCGAGTCATCAAAGGGAGAAAAATAGTGACAATGGGGCATCTTCTTATAACAGGAACTATTATTTTTATTGAATTAAATTGTAAGCTTTATCATTATTTTTACTAGTATGAATATTACAACTGTATACAGCATTTTTTTAACGTTATTTCCATGTTAATTTATGTTTACGGTAAGCTTTTTTTTTTTTATCCTTATTTAAAAAAAGTATGTTGACTACATTTATTTATAAAACACTTTTAACGATGTTATTATTTCTGCATTTATTGCTGCTTGAGAGAACGAAATAATTACTTTTGTGACAAAAGGGCTTTCATAATACAATTCTGTAAATGCAATACATCCTTAGCAACAAATACTAGATCAATTATTATCAATTAGTTAGTGATCTTTCTTTATTAGTGCTTAAATGTGCATTGAACAATTAATGGGACTAACTCTTCTGTTCTTTGCTTTGATTTTACTATACTTCTGAATACAAAACAAAGAATTTTATCTGTTTTCAAAATGCTGTGTAAAATTCATCTAGAAATTTAAGCGAAATCTGAATTTTTATGCATCCATTTTAAGGAAAGACATCGTTTTAACTTCGGAATAAGATCTTTATTAGAGAATTGCTAAAAGTTTTTTTTTTTTCCTCAAGCCTTTCATAGCTCACTGAGATCACTCATCATTCATTTTTTGTCTATCAGAAATGCATCCCAGTAATTGTAGACTCTATGAAATATGCTTGAATTTTTATCCATTGCAAAAATGCTTTTAATGATCATATCAGGGCTATAATGTTTCAGATTATGCAGAGATAGCGCCATTCACTTAAATATGCATTATTATAAAAATCTTTGTCATGCGTCTTTCTTTCTGAGATGAATTTTTCTTTTTAAATTGTTACGCCGTATAAAGTATATGTGTACACACCTACTTTTTTACAATATAATTTTTAGTTCGGCTTCACTAAAAATTTAAAAAGGTCATCGGAAAAATTTGTCTCTTATTTTATTGAATTTCAATGTCGTTTCATTATTCTTAATTATTTTGAGTCTGAAATTGTGTAATGAGTTCCGAAGAACCTCTAGTTTTTATTTCCAAAGAGTAAAGCCACGGTAGGATTCTGCGATAGCTCTTGTCCTTTCGAATTCCGCTTACTAGTATAGGAAAGCAGAAGTTACTTTTAAGGTTGCCAGTTTTCAACATTCATTGTTCTTGTCTTGCAAATTGAAAACAAAAATCGCCATAACTTCCATAAGTTAAAAGAATTAATTCAGTTAGTTTTACGACACAAGTATTTTTAGTAATTATTACACTCATTTGTCTGCGTGTAATATGTACTATCAAGATTTTATGTTATGATAATACAAAATATAAATGAGGAGCAGTAGACAGTTTGTTGGATAAGGTAACATATTTAATTATAAAAAGGAATATGCACTCTTTAACCCTTCTTTGCATGATTTTTTCTTTATTGATGAAATAAATCAAGTTGATATAATTCATGTTCAAAATTAAAGGAAAAATGGTTAAAAAAATCTTAGTATATATTTATAGTATAAATTTAGCAAAAAACAATATGCTAAAAATTTCCATCATCATCCAAAGTTAGATCATTAGCTTAGTACTAAATAGAAATAAAAGCGGAAAATAACAGAAACACGTGTTACAAACCTTTCTTCCACTCATTTTCAATTTTTTAGCAATAGAAACTCTAATATAATAAAACAAAATTATAAACGTTTATTGCAACTACAACAAACAGCGGAATGAGACAACTTTAAGCACTGATAATGACACTTGTTTATTTTTGACAGCTATGTTTCTTTTTATGCAATGGACATTAAAAAGGTATCCAAACACGATCCACTTAAAGTGAATTTGTTCTTTTATATAATTTTTGGGCATTATAGGTTATGATGGTAATTTCCACCATTATGCAAAGAATGGTTAAGACCTCTTGAATGATTAAATGTCACTTTCTAGCCACAGGTAGAAGATTTAAAATTTATTGCAATTATTTCTTCTAGCTTTGGTACAAATAATACTGAAAACGTGACTTATTTATTAAACTAAGGTTATAACAAAAGATTAAATAGTGTAATATGGATTGAATAAATTTAATTTAAAATGTTCGTATATTTTTTCATTTAATTAAAACAAAGTAGGATGATTGTCTCTTAAATTAACTGAAATTAATAATTAACTTGTCATATTGCCCACTTGATACATTTGCCCTCGTGTCAAATTATAATCACGCCAGATCTAAATGAAGAAATGTATCGTGTGGTAGCCCTGTAGCGAGCTTAATACTTTCTTCAAAAATAGTTTTATTCATTGCTATTTTATCCTTCTATCCATTAAACATAAATTCATTAGCACACATTGAAAACTGTTTTTCATTCCGGCGGCTTTTCACGGCTACTTTTGACGTATTTTTGATGTAAATGGGTTTACCATGAATACTATACTTATTGATGAGCAATCGACTATTTTTTCCATTCGTTGTTAAACATGTCCGATTATTACAAAAATTTTAAGATATGTTCTTTTATACGTAGAACAAAATTAGTCTGTTTTGTAAACAATGATATGGCATATATTAATTTATCACCAAAAGTTTTTCTGAAGTTATTGCTTAAAACAATTATGTAATCATTTTCATTGATTTATTTGATTCCTCAAAATACATTCTTAAAACAACAGATTTTTTTAAAGTAACGAAGCGTACTTGCTTATCAATGTTTAATAGCCAATAAACTAATTTGAATGTGTTCAAAATTATTCCTATAAACTGATAAAATCTGATGCTTAAAAATGTAAATAAAAATATAAGCAAATCATTTTTGTTTATAAGCGAATACATGTTCCCTTATATTGTTTACTTCTTGATTTGAGAGAGAGTTCGCAGAGAATCAACACACTTTTAGTGACGGCGTTCGCCTTAGTTAGTTATGAAGTTATATTAAAAATTATATTAAAATTTTAAAATATATTATATAAAATTTTAAAGTAAAATTATATTAAAGTTTTTTAATAAATTAAAATTTTATCTTCATCAATAAATATTATCTCCCATGTATAACATTCACATTTCTATTCTTCTTATCCCCCCCCAAGAAGGTGTAAGAATGGTCCTTTAGTCATCACATTGCATTTTGATGGTTAACCCTTCTTTGCATAATGGTGGAAATTTCCTTTAATGCCCAAAGATTATATAAAAGAACACTTTAAGTGGATCGTGTTTGGATACCTTTTTAATGTCCATTGCATAAAAAGAAACATAGCTGTCAAAAATAAACAAGTGTCATTATCAGTGCTTAAAGTTGTCTCATTCCGCTGTTTGTTGTAGTTGCAATAAACGTTTATAATTTTGTTTTATTATATTAGAGTTTCTATTGCTAAAAAATTGAAAATGAGTGGAAGAAAGGTTTGTAACACGTGTTTCTGTTATTTTCCTCTTTTATTTCTATTTAGTACTAGCTGTACCCGCCCGGCATTGCCCGTGCATTTAGAAAATGCAGATAAGTGAATAGCGCAGGAATAGTAGTGTAGGACACGTAGACTGTCTCTCTCTCTTCCCCCCCCCCCACACACACAACATTCCCCGTCGATAAAAAGGAACAATATATCCTAAATATTTTAAACGGAAAATTTTCCAAAAGATGGTCGCCAGAATTGTTTCTCAAAAGGAGCTGGTACAACCC
>JAPDSC010083022.1:0-10118 GCA_026290005.1 Latrodectus geometricus | reverse complement strand
AGTGCGTTCAGGAAAGCTGAAGAGGGTGAACTGAACGAGTATTTCAATCCTGGGAACTTCAATCTCTTCAATGGATCTACTTTGTAACAATACATATGGAATATAACTAACTGACAATAAATGGGATAAAATATGAAAAATTGAAAACGAAATGACCGGTCAAACCATTTTATTTTAACAAATCGACTATGCTCCAATTAATTGAAATTTTCATGTACGGCATATAAATAATTGCATGAAAACAGGTTTGAGTGATCTGTTTTCGTATCTCAATGTTTAAAATAGTGCAGTTTAATTTTATCGAGTGGGTTGATGATGAAGAGATTGTGCAAAAATAAACTTCACTAACACAATATTCATCTCCATCAAACAATTTTATTAAATGCTTTTTATTTTACTGGTATACAGACATTTTACATTTCCACTCGTATATCCGAGGCAACTCTCTCATTCTGATCCTTGAAAAAAGAGTTACCAGAATTTCGTTGGCGCCAAACTCTGGGATTCCCCCCAATGAAAATCTTTATTTTTTCATATCACATTCAGTTGATAAATAAAATGTGGAATACTTCCACATATTTGAACATTTTTCACACGTCACTTCCTGTACCAATAGCTATGGGAATTGCACAAAGTACTTGGACTACATAAATAAAAATTTTATCCTAATCTTTATGCATGTACTTGAATGCGTTTATATGTATCAAATACGTACCAGAACATCATCATTGTCTCGGAGGAGATCGAGCTTGTGACCTTATGTTCCGATGAAAACTTACAATGCCACGTGATGAACCTTAAACAAAACAATTTTGCCTCAGCGTTAATGCCAAAGTCTGCTGTAACGCGTTTTCTGCATCTGCCGGGAAGACTTCAAATAGAATGTGTCGCAGGGAAGGAAGTCCAGAAGATTCTCCAGCACTCACTCTCTTGTGAACCCGACAAACAGGAATGTTGGAACATTCATCTCCCAACAACAGTTTCAAGGATCAAACCTTTTATGCTCACCAGACTACAATAAGCATTAAACGGAATGAGTCATTTGTTAGAGGAGCCTTTGAGCTTCAAAATTCTGCTTAATCTTTAAAAGGTTTGTTTCCATAAAAGAAATGCAAGAAAAGTTTATATATATATATATTAGGCCCATACGCTTCCAAAGATCTTCACTTATTTAATATTTTTCTATTAATAGAAGTTTGTTTTGCAAAATGAGATTTCTGATTCTTTAAGGAAGACGTCGTTGTTAATACTCGAGTCAACTGTTTCTAAAACAGTTCGATATTTGTTTCCTTTGGAAGCCAACTTCTAAAAAGAAAAACTGCTTAATGTCTCAATACTTCAATTTTAAATTTGAAAAAGTATCCCTACTTTGTCTCATTATAATAATGTCTCTGAAGAAATTAATTCTAATATTAAATCCTGTTCCTCATGTAACATTTACTACGTAAATGCTACATCTCATCCTTTTATCTTAAATTTTTTATACATAAATAAATTCTTTTTTTTCTTTCTATATCATTTTTTGTGTTGTTATTTCATATTTATTTATTATTGTGATTTTTTTTAAAAAATAAAACCCTTTTTCTGCAGGAGAAATACTGTCGTTCTATTTGGCCCGATTACTCGGCCTAACGAATGTGCCAGTCGTCAGCTTGTCAGCCGTCCGAGAAGACTTCAGCGGTCAGTGGAGCCTGGACAGTGTGAGGAGGGACCTCGTGGCGTCCAAATGGGAAGGGAACACGACTGTCGCTCTCATCCAGTGGATAGACAATCTCGAAAGGTGAGTGATTCGTTAGTGGAACAAGTTTTCGATAAATTTCCGAATTGTGTTCAGGTTTAATCCCGTGACTAGTGGATTGGATGGCATAAGCAATGTTTCGTGAAATTCGATGAGTTATGGCTTTTTAGCATTTATGATTTATATACTTTTTTTCATAGTTTATTAATGTATGTCTCATTTTAAGATTATCATTTTTCTGTTTTGTCAAATTTTGACAACAATCATAAAAACGTCATTGTGTCGTTGGCAACAGTTTGGTGATAAGCTTCGGTGCCTCATTTCGTCTTTGGCGACATTTTTGAAAATCGCGATAAACGTGTTACGTATATTAAGATTTTACCGTATTCCATGTGCTGATTGCTCCTAGTACAAAAAATAATTCTTCCTAGAGAGGCACAATATTATCGGTAATGTAAGCTTAAGTGTGAGCTTAAGTGTGTGGAATATACGTTTATTGCTCGCTCACAATTTGGGGTTATTCTGCGATTGTTTCCAATTGACGAGTTTAGTGTGACGTCATATCCACAACTGTTTCCAAACAAATACAATGTAAACATTTGTTTAATATTTTATTTAAGAGTGCCTTCTTGACAAACTTGGAGATTTTTGTTCGGCTATCGATTTTATTGGTGATTTTTGTTGGCACAGAACAATAAATTGTTCTGTTGCAACCAGAATACGATTGGAGTTTGCCCAGCTTGGTGATTAACTGTGATTACAGTTTGGCGGGAATCAAAGGTTAAGCAAACAAAAGGTTAAAAGTTTTAGCAAACACGTTATCCTTAAATAATGAATATCCATTTCAAAAATAACAATTTAAAAATCTATCACCGAAGTCTTTGGCAGTTTCAATGATAAATGGCCTTAACAGCAAATGTTTGGAAACAGTTGCTGGATATGACGCCACAACTAATGTCGTCTATTTGCGGTTATTCTGCGATTGTTTCCAATTGCATACGGACGTCAGTAGTTTAAGGAAGCTGATTGTAACACGACGACAGAGAATGGCTTCGTTTTCTCTAACTGCGGAGTAGTTTCAGTTACTGTTTCCTGGCGAGTGGTTACTTTCGGTTTTACATAATGCAAACATTTATTGATAAATACGTTTGTATTCAACCATTATGTATATATTATTAAATGTTGCCATTTTATAGAATCAAAAGTTTTGCTAATCTCTCGCACGCAAGGAGAAAATCAAAACTACTGGCCCGGGAAGAGAGAATTCAGTAACCAAAACTAAAAATTCAAACCGACTCATCAGCAGGAGAAAACACCGCAACTCACTTCCACTGTCTTGCCTTTCTGAAGCTACAGATATATAGGGACATGCAGTAAACCCCCTATATGTCTCATTACCGATCTAGCCGTCATGTTCATTGGTAGCTGGAACACACAATGTTCCTAGTAAAATGATACCTCTGGAAGTTCCAAATGACGAAGAACCCCCTCTTGCTCAGTAAATGCTTTGCTGGCTGGAGGCAAAGACAGACTTCAACCTATGGCTGTATCTCAGAAATTGCAGTGGACCGGTTGGTTCAAGTGAAATGATATCTCTGGAGATCAAGCATTGCTTGATCCCTGCATCCAAATGACAGATTCTTACTCTGCTGCTCCACATTACTGGTAGAGACCACTAGAAACAGGAAAGAATGCTGGTAAAACAACACCCTTCCTCGTGATCCGCACGAATTGATGGATTTGATCTAGATGTTTCTGTCCATCAAGTGGGGAAAGGAGCAAGAAACGATGAAAGCGACTTTTCTTTTTATAATAACTCAATTTGTCGCCATGTTTGCATATTCGAACTGCAGGGGAAAAGACTTGGTTCGCTTATCTGTTGCTATCGAGGGCAAACTGCCAGAGCTCTTATTTAAGAGAAGAATTTGAAACCTAATGTGTAAACTCATAGCATTACATTTAATGTGTAATTGTAATATAAAAATTCCTAATGTACAAGTTTTCGAGTAGTAAAACCACCCAAAATACAAATCAATGCAGAAAAAAAAATAATTACGCTAGAACACAATTAATGAAATTCAAGTTTTAGCTTTTCTGAAGAAATTCCAGAACTTTATTTAATATATTTATACAATTACTCGATGATCAGATGCAAAACTATTTCTGGAAGGTAAACACGTTGCCACCAATGCATTAAAATGTTTAAAATAATGTATCCTATTTGACAACATTCTTTAAATAATATGGAGATCAATAATTAATGAATAATAGAAGCAATGACACGAAAACAACAAAAACGGAATCACCAATAAAAAGACGTCAGAACTTCTATCAACAACTTCGGCTTCCTTTTTTTTCAGCTATTTATCAGAGAAGCTGTAGTCACTAAAATAAAACTGACTGAAAAATAGTGTTGATATAGATTAAACATATTAAAATTAATATTTTACAATTATTTACACTTTACAACCATCAATTTCGGATTGGGGCGGATCATTCAATTTTTTTAATCGCCGTTGCCAAACTTCTTAATGGATAATATTTATAACAGGAAAGATATTTTTGTCCAGTTCACTTAAATTTATTTTAAGAACGATCTTAATAAGAGTAAATTTAAATTATTTTTTATTTAATATCGTTGGATAAAAAAAGTAATTTTATAATATTTAGATATTTTAGGATTCTTATACATTTTGACTCTTACACAAGGTTGTAAAAAAGAAACAAGTACCTTTTTACTTCATAATACACAGAACAAAAAGATTGATTCAGGTTAAAGCGTTCATTTAAAACTCTCGGAGCATTTCATTTTTCTACACACAGAATTTCTTTGCTTTGAAGAAAACTGTGAGAAATCTGCAGAAAAACTTTTTTTTTATTACAAATTTAATGATTTTATAGTAAGACAGCGCAAACCGATTAAAAATAATTAATATTAAAAGGACTTGCCCCTGCATTATTTCGAAAATCATAAGATAAACCACAGCACTTAGTCATTACAGGACATATCTATCTTTTTATGTCGTCTTTACATATTACGTTCATCTTTATTGATGACATTTTTCGGTTGTGTTATAGGAAGGACCTTCGTGTTTAGTCATGTCGATTCCAACTCAGTCCATCGCCGCTGTGGAGAGGAAATACTGCAGCAATCTCTGAAGGGACATTCCGTTACAAGAATTGATCATTCATTCCGGATCTTCTTGAGCTTGTGGCACCTCTGCATTGTTGCATTTTGTACCATGTCTTGGGTCACCTACTTTGTTTTTAAAGTCTGATAGGCCCTCAATGGAGTGTAGGTGTAACTCTTTAGGATATGGATTACCTAGAGTAGTGAATCTTGTAAGGGCAAGAGCATCACACTCATATAGGATATGATGAGCTGATTCTACCCCTGCGTGGTATTTCCTACAAATTGGGTCCTGTTTAAAAAGTCCCATTGTATAAAGGTGTTTCCTGAAATGATAGTGCCCAGTAATGAAGCCTTCAATTGCTTGAGTCTTCAATCTTGGGAGTCTAAGAATTTCAGATGCAATTTTCTCAGATGAGTTGAAAATCATACTCTTTGCATATTTCTGTCCAGGAGAGTCACGCCAAACTTTGTTCATCTCCTGTTTTTCCCATTTTTGAATGGCCTTCCTTGTAGTCTTCATGTTGATCCCACAAAAGGGTTCCATGCCTATTGGATTGAAAGAGGATCCCTGTTTTGCAAGTTCATCAGCTCTTTCATTACCTTCTATTCCTATATGCCCTGGCACCCAAATAAGAATAATTTTATTCCCATTTGCCAGTTGCTTAAGGAGATTTTTCATTCCGGATTAATTCTAAAGCCTTGTTTAAAAATGAGCTTTTTGTTTCCATATGAAATAGCAGTATGTAAAACCGCACTCATAATTGTTATTTCATATGGAAACAAAAAGCTAATTTTTTTAATGGATTGTTTTTGCTTTTCTCTGTTTATATTGGAGTTGAGCTCAAGAGCAAGAAAGTGATGCATCAATTGCGGCGATAAGTGATGAAGGATCACAGGGTTACTGGAGCTGCGTGGGGGGGGGGGGAACGTTCATCTGTGACGTTTTCCGCTGGTGTTACGTGGAGTGCCAGCATAGATGTGACCGCGGTTCAAAGCGCTTGGTGACAGGCCAATGTTCCTTAAGGTACTGTAGGGACTCACCTGCACAGTTGTACCAATGAAAAGGACATTCGTGGCTAGGAAACATGAAATATAAAAATGTTATTTAAAGCATTGGTAGCTCAGCTACAACATCATTTTTAAATCTCACGTTGATAAAGAGCTGTCAACTATTAAAAACGTTTATATGATTGCCTATAAACTTATGTAAATATAAAATAAAATGTAATTGAACTGCAGATATAACAAAAAGAAACTGAATTAAAGAACATTTATGTAGTAATAGATAAAAATGTGAGATAACAAAAAAATATTTTTTTTCAAACTTATTAACTTTGTTGAGAAAGAGTTCCAATAAGTTGTAGAAGTTCCAGTGTTGCGTGCGTGTTCTTTAATACAATAAATTGGAGACTTCAGACAAATAATAATGTTTATTTTCAAGTATAAAATGTAGAACAAAAATTAATAGAACATCGTCTTACAAAATCGTCTGATTACAAAGCTTGTGTCAACTAGCACGAGACTAGTCGAAGCGCAAAGAATTAATCTTCTCTTATATGCCAACTGGAGGGAAATAAAGAGACACTGAGTGCACACACTCGATGGCATCATTACAATGGTGTGACATCACTACAAAGTTTTTTGTTGGGAAAATGGAGTGTTGCGTCTGCATATTTTTTTGTCCTGTTAGATGGAAGCTGATAGGGGCATAATTTAGAAATGGAACCAATTAGAAGACCCTAATACACCTGTTATCGCCAGTTGTATTATTTCACTTAGTCATTGTGACCACAACCTATTTTACATGTCCCAGCCGTCTTTCATGAATACGACGAATCTTCGTTTAAACCGAAATTCGAAATGTTTTTTCCTGCATTGAACCGTACTTATAGCTTCTAAAAAAGAAACGTTGAAAAACCCCCACAAATACTCTTTCCCATAAGGTAGGAAACAGAAACCAAAAGTCTGTGCAAATATTAAAAAAAAAATGCTTAAATGTTTGTTGTTTGGATCGGCAGAAACATCTATAGCAAGTCCATGAAACCGTGCAGATCGTGAGGGAGGCTATTATTGTTGCAGCCCTAAATTTTCAGTTAGATGGAAACAGCCAAGTCTTTATCATATAGAAGCAGAGACAAAGAATAGTTGACCCCAGAGACAACATTTTACTTGGAACCAAGACTTATTTAACGTGACCCTTTAGTGAACACGATGGATCTTTGGTAATGTCTGAATCAGTACCTTTCTTACCAATCTGGCTACTGTGGCCTTTTATGAAAGTAAGTATCATTCGAATACATTTGTCCAGATTTGAATATGTCTCGTTCTATGACAGGTACGGTTAAAAGAATGAATCTTAATATATGACCTTACTGTATTTTTTTAAGTCAACGTGTATAAGCATAATATGTAATTATATTCTTATCTAATTTTTCATGTAAAGGAAATGTTCACAATTAAATGCGATATATGACAATCATTAGAGCATTAATTTCTATTAAATGCGACTTATTTCTACCGGAAATATTTTTGCGAGCTCTTCCAATAGCTCGCAAGAGACGGTTTGACTATTTTGCAGAGGTTTTTCTAATGCCGTTAAATAAGCAATCTTTTGATATAAAATTATACACCAAACAAATAAATTTGTTAAAAATAATTGCTAGTTAAATATTTACATTTAAAGTTATATAATCCACAAAGCACTGAGGACGCTCCCGATTTGCATAACCAAACTATGTACTATTTTCTTTTCAGAGACAAACTTCCGAAAACGTTGCTGACTTCTTTGGTGAATCGAAGCACCCTGTCGGCGAACTCTGGAACTTTGCTTTCGTTAACTGTTAAGAAACTTGTTGAATTGCTGCAATGGAGTGATTTGATCATCTTCGATTACATTACTGGAAACTATGACAGGTAGGGTTGAAAAACATAAATCTTAAAATATGTTTCTACTGTGTGATATTCGTTTTTTAAGCATAATATGTAATGATAGATGTTATTATCTACTTTTTCATTTAAAGAAAATGTTCAATTGAATGTTGTGGGTGGTAATCAATAAAATGTTTTATCCGTCTATTGTTAAACTGAAAATAAATAAACAGAATGGTGTGCATCATAATACACCGATTTTTATGCCTTGGACAGGGACAGAAAATACAAAAAACTTCAGGAGTAAAGCTACAAAAAATAGTTTGTGCAAACACAGTTAAAAGGTATTTTATTTTCTATTCTGTGAATAGAGTCTGCCTAAGAACTCAGATACTTCCGACAATCTGAGACAGTTGGCTCTAGAAGTCATAGATGGCATTCCCAGTGATGCCACTTCGGTTTACACAGATGGCAGTAAAGACGAGTTGAATAACACTGGGAGCGGTGTTTTTATTGAGAGTCTTTCTATCCAGCTTTCTAGCCGCAACCCGGACCGGTATTCAGAAGCGAATTAATTGCCATAAAAGAATTTTATTGCCACGAAAGAATTGCCATAAAGATCATCCTCCACGGGACTAAATCTAGTGACATTTGGATCCTCACCGACAATCGAAGCTAGATTCAATATCTACAGGACTGGAGTAGAGTGGGGAGGGGTGCGACTTTGTGGGCATGCAGATAATCGCCCATCTTAAAAATCTTGCCAAGGGTAGAGAGCTCCGCTTTCAGTGGATTCCCTCCCATGTTAACATCCATGGCAACGAAGCTGCAGACATCTTGGCTAAAGAGGTAGTTCTGAGTTGCCCAATGGGGACTACACACTAACTTACAAAGAACTTTTCACTTTAAAGAAAAAAGAAGTGAGGCAAGTCTGGCTCGCCCCTCCCGCCCATCCCTGGTTTAGCAGTAAGATCCCGGGGGGCACGTTGGATTTCGAGGGTGACAGACATGTTCATACGGCCATCTTGAGACTCAGAAGTCAGCATCTGAAATGCATGACGTTCGATTCTGGGCACAAAGTCTTCTCATTGTGCAATAAATGCAATTTGAGGCCGGCTTCTCCCGATCACATCCTGGATTGTTTGGGGTTCACTCTGGTGGATGTTCGAGCAAATCCACTATTGGTGCTCGACTTCACTAGGGTTCATGGTGTCATGGATTTGATCTAGTTGACGCTAGATCTCTGAGGGATTGGAAACAGCAACAACAACAGAGTCTTCCTGAAAAAAAAACCTCACATTTAGAAAATAATTTCTTGAAATAGCCTGGAATTTCGGAACGATTTCAAGAACAGACACGAAGCTAGTATATCCAGGTTAGCGATTCTCTGTTATGCAAAGCAATAATACAAGTATTTTGAATAAATATCCGTGATAAGAAAAAAATTATTTAGAGAATGGCTCTAAACTAGGAACTTGAAAGCATTCGATATCTAAAATGTAATTTGCATCGGGGAAACATTACGTATGTAATGTTATTGCTTGATGCATGTGATGCAATGAAATCGAGAAAACTAAATGGTATAGCAAAATTTCGTAATTATTTAAACAGCAATTAACGCTGATTTAAAGGCCCATGCAATGATAACTTCCGTAATTGTGAGCACGTGGCCTTTAAAATTTTCATCCTTTACGCAGCCTCTGAGGATATTCAAAGAAAGTCTATCAAACATAAAGACAACTATTTGTCACCGGGACTTCATGTTCAACAAGGAAAAAAAAGGCTCCTATTTTAGCATACAGAGTGCTTAATTTTGATTTTCGTCGTCATTTATTGTTAGAAAATTAAAACAGTTTCATATTTTAATTATATATTTTAATTTTACATAAATATAGTTTAAATTTAAAAAAGATTCATTGAAAAAAATCAATAACACAATGAAATTAATTTATACAAAAGTTTCTTCTTGAGCTTGTCAGATATGTGGCACCTCTGCATTGTTGCATTTTGTACCATGCTATACAAAATTTTACGAGCCAAATATTTTTTATAACCTTCCATAAGGTCATTTTGATCCAAAACAGCGAAGGTATGCTTAAAATAAATGTTGCCATTTTGAATCAGAAATATTTAAAAGCTGTTGCTGGAGAATCTACTACCATAAAGACGTAAATATTCTGTGGTCTTCTAATTGAAAGCTCTTCGACAGAACAATGTAACTCTGTCATGTCTTTGAAATCACTTGGAGAAATCGCTGTTATAGCCCTTTGTCATAAAACACTAAATCAAAGTCAATGAGTAATTCCAAAAATAGACCTGTTACAAATTTCTGTCTCTGGGATTCAACAAGAGCTTAAAGAACAAAACGTTTGTGATGTC
>JAPDSC010083020.1:0-29997 GCA_026290005.1 Latrodectus geometricus | reverse complement strand
TTTTACCAAATTATATTTAATTAGACAACTAGTTTTTTTTTTTTTTTGTTACTGATGACAATTTAATCATAATTCTGTCAGTCCCAAATGATTTATTTTAATTCTTTCACTTATAAAATTTTACAGAATGTAAATGTTATCTGTATTTACTTCCTGATTGTCTTAGAATTGTTCGGACAAGCATCTTCGAGCTTTGCTGTGGTAACAGTGGAATGGTTAACATTTTTATTTTTTACTCAGCAATTTCTAGGTTTGATTCCCAACTTGGCCATTGATATTTGCAATGATTCAAAATCCACCTTAAATTGTAGGTCCCGGTCGAAATATGATTCTCGTGCAAAAAATATGTCGAGAAAACCCAACCAAATCAAATCTTTAAGCATTGGTTCTTATTTTAGAACAAATGAGAGTGTAAATGAAAGCCAACATAACAATCAAGTTATTCTTTTGGTCTTTGATTACACTATTTTAAAATTTAAAACTCCAGACATAATTATACAAATCTATCGGCTACCTGCTATGAATTAGGGTCAGTAAGTCATTCTTGCTTGAGGGCTTTGTTTTTAAATTTTATGTCATTCCTAATACAGAAAAAATTTCTTACTCTTAAAATATTGAAAATAATCGATAAACAAAGATAAGAGTAAATTTGGTCTAAATGTACATTTTTTAGAAGTCCTGAATAGGATACATTACAGTCATACATACATTACAGTTATGCAGTATTACAGTAGCAGCGGCTTCCTTTTTTGTACCACATGCTTAATAGTCTGGCCTTTGGTTCACCAGCTCGTTGATTCGATTCCTTCTTCCTTAGTAGAAATCAAACTGAGGTATTCGACATGGATTCTCGAGAGTGGGTTATGGGTTCATTTTAAACTGCAGCTCCTCGTCTAATTATCTCTCGTGTACCAAAAATGACCATTGAATGACAAAAGAACTAAATAAATTTCCTTTTCCTAAAGGATCTGTAAAGAAGAAAAAAAATATCATTAATAAATGAATTTATGGAATAATTTTAAATTTTCCTTCAAATAACATGCTTTTCCTGAGACACCTGAGTATTTTCCTGAAACTATTAATAATGATTTATGTCTTGTGTACAACTGTTATTACTTAGAATATCAGTAATATTTAAACAGATACTATTTTTTGTCAATAAATGTTCCATAATACTTAATATTTTTCCAGGATTGCTTGAAAGCTTTAGATAAACAATGGCATCCTAACTGCTTCGTCTGCTGCTACTGTGCCAAACCTTTTGGAAACAGCTCATTTTATTTGGAGGACGGATTGCCGTACTGTGAGAAAGGTATACTTTTTTAAAACTTGAAAAGGAAGATGTTCATTTTTTATTCTATCATTTGCGTTTTCCATTCATTAACGGTTAAAAATTTTCTAAAAAGTAATATTTATTTTAACATGTCAGTTTAAATAAACCATATAGATATTAATGGCAAATTGTAATGGTCTTAATGGTTTATTTATCTATTGAAACAAGCATTCTAATAGTAATGAAGTATTAAAAATGCTTTTTATTTCCAAAAAGCTCACTGTAATTGAAAAGTTTGTGTTTTTAAAATATCGTATCAAAATCTTACTTCGTTTTGCTATCAGAGTTACGATGATGAAATTAAATCAGTTCATTCATTTTGTTCCATAGGAACAGACATAAAATTTAATTGCACGCCATTAATAAAAGTAAGCTTTAAATTACAATACTTGCATAAAAACACCGATGATATCCATAAAAAAATCTTAATGTTAAAAATATTTTGGTTTTTTTTATTTTGCAAATAATTTTTGCTAAAGTTTTGTGTGAACTATTCTGTATGTGATATGATTTAATACGTATAACATTGATTTTTGTTTTGTACGATGTGAATACCAGGTTAGTCAAAGTAATTTTCATACATTTTATCACATTTCATTTGAATATATAGCAAGCATGTGCTGCACTTACACGCAATTCAAGTATAACATTAAATTTACAGTTCAAGTATACATTAAAAATTAAAATGTATCAAGCATGCATTAAATTAGACTAAAACTAAATTACATAAAGTGATTTATCTATTAAAAAAGGTGGTAGGGTGCAAATAGATTCCATAGAGTATCAACCTAACCAATCGCATATTAAGTGTTTATGTTAATGTATAAAGAAAAGTAAATTAACTTAAATTTTGAGATAAAATTCCTAATAATTCTTATTGAGTATTATCAGTTAGAGTTTGAATAAAAGAAACAGCAAGAGGATAATTGAAACTGTATCTATCTATTTTTAAAATTATTTCAGATGAACTGTACTAAACTGATTCTTAATGTACATTGGTAGAAACGAATTCAATCTTGCCGAAGAATAAAAGAATAATGCAACTACTAGAATGTATTCAATGTGTTCATGATAAGTGTATATACTTGGATGTTTTTCATATGTTTATGATATCAGCAACTTTTTCATTGTTTCAAATGCTTAAAATCAATGACTCCAATTGCTTTTTTCCCCCGCAATGACGAAAGTGAAAAGAAATGTCAATATTCGGCATACAAAACATTTTACAATCACTTAGGAAGATAGCAAATGGTAGTATTTCCACATTAAACAAGTATAAAAAATTTTTTATATAAATGCACTTGGTTTTAAGCCGACCGGAAGGATTGGTTAAACAATGAATTGTACTTGAAATTCTTTATAATTATTCAAACCTTGGTTCCGTGATTTTCTAGAACAACAAACTTTTTTAAACCAAATAAAATTTTTATCACATATATTTTTAATTTGTACTATGACAAATACCACTAAAAAGTATAAATTTTTAAGAGTTTACCGACGTGGAAGGGAAAACGAATGAGATATATAATATTTTTTATCAAATTTCATAGTTCCTTACCTATTTAACCAAACTAATGAACTTTACAAAGCAGAAATATTAGATTCTAATTCTTAATATAATAATCTAGATTAAAATTACAAATTAGAAATATAGGTATCTTAAAATTTAATATTTATTCTTAATATAGGAATTTAGCTTGCTATTTGTTCTTAGAGTTACTTGAATTAATATTTTTAATTATATATTCTCAACAGAAGTTAAGCCATAATGTAGAAAGCCTATTACATTTATGTAATAGCATAGAAAACCCCACATAAATAATTTCATTAATAGAAAATATTTGTTATTTTAGATTGGAATGATTTATTCACCACTAAATGCGTCGGCTGTGGTTTCCCAATAGAAGCTGGTGATCGTTGGGTTGAAGCCCTCAACAATAATTACCATTCACAGTGCTTCAAATGCACGGTATGTTTTCTTAATTCTTCTAGATATTTCTTTCTTAACTTTTTATTTTTTTAAAAATTGATATATATATATATATATATATATATATATAATTAACACATAATTTCTAAAGCATTTAACATTATTAAATAAATTTAAATTCTTAATAAAAAATCCTAGCATCATGTAATAAATATAACATCATTATTTAAATTTTATGAATATTTTATAAAAGTAAAATGTGGCAACAATGTTCAGTTTAAGTGTTTAGTAAAGTGTCTAAGAAGAACATTATCAACTTGGAAATTCCTTGGACATCAGGATCGATTTGTCTTACCTTCGAAGCATCCATAACACATCTTTTCATCAGCCAATAAGTGATTATAAGTTGCCTGTATTACTCTGAAGTTTCTTGATCAAAAAAACTATCGTACATTCATATTGAATTGATATTTCATTGTATATTAAATTGAAGAGCGTGTGCTTTACAGAAATTATTTTTCTACATAATCGTCTGTCTATTTATAAACTATTTGATATTACATATTTGTTCTCGTAAAAAAAATTTACCGATAAAATTATCTTGAAATGTCATAAGGGAAATTGATAAGTGTGACTGCCTGGTGAAAAGCTAGAATTGATCTAAGACTTTAGCTTGGAAAATTTTGAAGGGAATATTGATATATTTTTTAAATTTATTGCTTTATAATTGATTGAAATATCGAAAGTTATTAAAAACGGGCTAATATTCCGTAATATCAAAAAGTGAAGTAAACATAAGCTGGACAAAACTACTTTACGGTTAAAAACCAATACAAAAACCATCCAAAATCAAAAGAGACAAAATTTAATTTTAAGTTAACTTAGAATGCTGGTTAAAAACGACAACATAAATAAAAATGTTTTCATAGATTCATAATAAAAAGAAACGTATAATCTAGATTGAATTCAGATAATAATATTAAAATAAACCGAAATACAAATTTTGAATAATCTAGGAAAAATTCTTTATATTAATCAATCCATTCAGTGACTATTTGAATTTAACTTTAGGGATTCTTATACTGAGAATAAAATCCATTGTCAATACATTCTTGACGGATATCAAATATATTTGTGATATCCCTCCAGAATTTAGATTAATAATAAAGAACTAAACAATCTGAAAATTTAATGTCGGAATAAGTTAAAAGAATTCATTTGTAAAATGTATTTAAATTATTCTGATCACTATCCAAATTAAAATAAGTTAAAATTAAGTTTTTATTAGAACCTGTGACACAAACAAAAAAGTTACCAAAGCAAAGTAATGCTTAATATTTTATTTTTTCTATACAGTTTGAATTTCGGTTTTCCAGGAGAATGGGAAATTCGTAAAAGAAGTTTCCTAACTAACAATAAAGCTAAAAAATGTTACAAATGTGCTTGTTTTCGTAACAAAAAAAAAAACTGAGCAGAATTATTTTTGCATAATTACATTATTTTAATACTTTTATTTTGCATTCTCATTGTTTTCGTCGTAAAAGAATGGAACACCTAAAATGAAATCACCCGAAAATACAGTTTTACCTTAAGATTTATGACTAAAAGAAAAATGGGACTTAATTGAAACAATTTCTAGAAAAAAGACATTTTACTACATATGCCACTCACTGCAGGAAAATCCTTGAAAAATTTTAGAGCTCGAAAACGTCACATTAGTATAAATGCTATATAAAGGTAGACAGCGAGTGTCATTTATACATTATGTTAAGTTTCATTTTATTTTGAAATACTCAATAGGTTTTCTGCAAAGTATATAACAAATGTATGTGCATTGCATTATTAAGATTCACTTTAATAACTAATCCTGCTTATATGGGTAGATTTTTTTATCTAAGGCGTCAAGTAAGTTTCATTTGCTTATATTAGTGCCATGGGTTTGATTACGAAACCCATGGAAAATAATTTATATCATCAATTATAGTTAAAGATTAAACACAAAATATTAATAAATGTTTTACCCTTATAAAATTCAAATATATTATGACTAATTTATTTGGAAAATGCGTGTATTTTTGAATTTAAAAATATTTTTCTTTCATTTCAGAAATGTCTCAGAAATCTGGAAGGACAAAGCTTCTGCGCCAAAAGTGGCAAACCTTATTGCAAAGCTCATTCTAGAGATTAGACATAATGCAAGTCATAAGTTCTAGTCATGATGAAATTTCATAACCGAATTCTGGCAGCCACAAAAGTTATTGAACTCATTTCAAGAGAATCTTTTTAATTATATTTTTAATCTCTTAACATGACAAAAGAAATCTAAAAGTGATTCTTTCTTCAAGAAAGCTTTCAGGAAGATGATCAACCCAAGAACAGTATAATTCTTTAATTTTTTGCTGAAACTGTTATTTCTGCAGTTTTTCTCACTTCAGTATGAACATTGGCTTGCCAATTGGTTGTCTTGGACAATGTGAAACTTGCACGAAAAAAATAAGTGCCTTGACTATTAAAAATATTTCAGCTCTTCCAGGATGTGTTTCAAAGGAACTACAGTAGTTTACTTCAGTTCTGCTTTATGTTGAAATGACTAATGTTTTCTGTCGCTAAAAAGCTAACATAGAGAAGTTGGTTTACGAATAATTAACGAAAAATGGCTTAGCAAATGTACTTATGTGCTATGCATTTGTTTTAAAACGTAGTTTTATTTATGCTTTATTGAATCAAATAAATATATTAAAATTTTGTTTACTTCATTGTGATAAAAACATGACTATTTGCAGTCACTTTCATTTTTCAAGTACATAAGGTATTCAAGCGATATTATAAACACAGTTTCATTAAAAATTGTATGTTGAAGTGATAAGTATATCGACAGACAGACAGACAGTTAAGAAAATAATATAAGCTTTTGATTCTCTCTACACAGTGGTTATATTTTTATTAGAAATAAATTTAAAATTTGTTTTTTTGATATTTTTATACATTATGTTTACAATAAGCACTTGAAGTTCAAAGGAAATATTATTAATCAATCAATGATTTATTTAATAAAAGGCTGATTTTTCAAATTTTTTTCATGCTCACAAATTTTGTTTCTATTGGGTTTGCGCTGATTTTTATGTAGTATACTAATTTTTATTGAATATTTTAAGATCTGAAGTTTAAGTAGGTAATCTTATTATGATGAACATTTTTTATATATGCTTCATCCCTTTCAATGCATATATATTTAGCATGCAATAATTATATATATATATATATATATATATATATATATATATATATATATATATATATATATATATATATATATATATATAATGATAGTAATGACAAATTGGAGTTTGCAAGCTATATGATAAATTTTGCATGACAGTCATATGTTGTAAACTAATAATATTTATATTCAAAAAGCATTAAGTATTAGTTATGCTTTTTTGAAAAAAATATTTTGACTTTAATTACAAGAAATCCCAGTAAAAATGTAAGACCTTTTAATATCTATAACGTATTGATAGAGGCCGATATGGTCTGGTTAGTTAGGACGTTAGACTCGTTTTCGGAAGGTAGTAAGCTCGAATCTCAACCCATTTGAAAATTTGTCATGTTCGGTAATGGCGGCTGGGGCTCGTTAAATAGGTCGTGGTCGAAATGTCCTCCATGCAAAATGATACCTCTCTAGGGTGTCAGAAGTATTGAAGAGTTATTTTTCTGCTTGGTTCCTTCTTATAAGTAGCGAATATCCTAATGCTTCCATATAACTTGCAGGGCCTAACTCAGGGCTAAGTACAGGGAATTATGCTGATAAAACAACAATTTATTGATAACCTGGAGGGTATTACATAGATATCTTGCTATATTCAAGTGATGCAAAAGTAACTTGGAAAAGCACGCTTACCCCCCTCTTTAAATTGTAGAATTATTCTAGTGAAAAAAATCATTAATTGAATCCATATTGTCGTTTAGAATTTTTAAATAAAAAACACAAGAAAAGATTACAAAAACACAAACAAAGCAAGTACAAATAATTCTAAAGCTTTAATGAAGCTCCGCATTACCTACCTGCCATGTTAGAAACACACAACCTCTTTTCTGCCTCAGTAAAGAATAAGATTTTTTTTTTTCGGTCTAGCAAGTAATACTTTCTGAGGAATCCTTCGACGTTATAAAGTAATTTAAAAGGATAATATTAAAAGTATATATAGTTCAAAACAGTGTTCTACTTTCAAAAAACAATCATATAAATTTAGCCTAAAATGTTATAATTTAAATTAAAAATTCATCAAATGATAAGGAGTTTTTGCCTTCAAAAATATCTTCATTTTATTGTTAAGGCATACTATAGTGGTATTTGTTATACGATAGTAATATTTTTTCTGTAATGTAAATTATATTTTTTTCTCAAAATTTTACATATTTATCATATTATTTTTTACATTGTATTGGTTTTTATTTTCTTTATTTTACAATTCCTCTAAGTCTTTGCTGTGTGTTTTCTGAAGGGAATCAATGTTTAGATATTTTTCATTATTTAATATCCTTCCACACACGCACACACAGATATATATGTACTTATATACACATACAATACTGGTTTTTAACCTAATTCACTTGTTAAATTATTGTTATTGAAGTTCCAAGCCGAAATTCTTAAAACAGCTTTAAAAATATTTAATGAAAATTTTTGTAATTAAAAATACCTATATGTATTTATATCAAATGTTCCTTTAAACTTTATTTAAAAATTGTTTACTTTAATGAATACCCACTTAAAATTTTAAGAATTCATTATTTTTCATAAATGTTTGCATTAATTAAAATCAAACTGGAAGCAAATTAAAATCCATACATTGTTAGAATGAAAAATAATATTTGAGAGCAGAAGTGAGAGTTATCAAACAAGAGGCAATACATTAGTTTTGTTTTCTTTTAGTAAAAAAACAATGTCCCTGCAAATTTTTTTAAAAAGTTGAAAAGCACTTCTGGGCTAAGTTAAAAATAATGGAGGTTGATAGCTTCATTATTTTTAACTTAATCCAATCTTTCTCTTCCACATGAAGAAGTACATCTATGTTACGAATGAAGTACTCTTATGTATTTAAATAAAATAAATCCGAAAAATTTTCAAAATTAACTCTTTTTTTTAAGAAAATTTTATTCTTTACTGTATTTTATAAATACATCAACTAAATGTGTTAAAAATGAGGTCGTGATGAGAAATTTCACTTTTAAATGGAATTTACACATTTATATAATAAAATGATTTAATGAGATTAAACTTGAAATTTAGATTGATATACTGCCTGCCAAGATAACTTTTCTTTAAAAAAAAAAAACAGTCACACAATTTATTTCTCAAAAGTAACATGACTTTAACGAACGAGTAATGAGATTACTCCAAGAACAATAGCAGATCTTCGATGGCATGCAACTAATGTTAGTGTTATTCTTGTCACTTGACATGCTGAGATTTTGTTGTATATTTACACTACATTCTAAATGTGTATTGCTGTTGAGAACAAGTATTCGCACCAACGGCAAGTGTTCTTCGTGACAACTAGACACTTTTTTTCAGTACATTTCATAATGTACTTGTGTTGGACACTGATCATAAAACAATGCATATTATACGCATTCTTTTCTTCCCATTTCTCTTCACAAGCTGCCATTTTCAATTTAATGCCTGCTGTTTTGTGATTTACTTTTTCTCCATACCTCAATCAGTTTTCGTTATTGAATCACTAGTTTCAAAAATTTTGAATGAGACTTTGCAAGTCGTCTTGTCTTGTAACTTATAGGTTATCCTCTTTCTTATATTGCAATATCGTTTTATAACCTTAATTGGCGATATTTCAAAATTATATGAGACTATTTGGCATCCTATATATTGTATATGTTATTCTAGATGTATATAATTCATATTTTTCTGATTATTTTTATTTCTGTAAAGTCTATTATTAATGGATATCAATTAATCGCATATAACTGTGAATGTCACATTTTATATTATATATATCAAGCTTGATATTTACTTCTTACACTTGTCAATTTAGAATATCATTAAATCCATGATCCTTATGATATATTTACGTTTCTTGTCACTTTTATGAAAGTAATATGGCATTTCTGAGAATTAAACATCTGAAGATAAAGATACGAACTTTAAGTCCCAAAATAGGCACTGAAAAGCCTAAATATGGCCATTTCCGTTTGACATTATTCAACCTTTTGATGACACGCAATGTCCGTGATTCAGCAAGAACGGCATACATAAATTTCCTCGGAGAAAAATAAACATCATTCCTGTTGTTATGTGTCTATGTCGTGAGAAATACTGCTAATCTAAACGAATTTGTCAGAGGGCAGATTGCATAGACTCAGAATGAGTATCGACAAAATTGGTTACCACATGGTCTGTTTGGGAGAAATTATTGAGAGTTCGTATGCTATGTGAATGAATAACACTGATAATGTAGCAGATGCCACAGTTTGAATGTGTATGTGTCATTAACGACACAAGAAATCTGAGGCTGTCCCACTTGGTAAAATGAAGTTAGTGCAAACAGTGGCTTATTTAACTGCTTAATACAATGTGTGTCAAAATAGAAGTGTTTCTATCTGTGCAATGAATCAGCAATATTTGTCACTTTCTATCGCTAATCTTGTCTTACGATAGCTTCTGAAATCCCGTGTCATTATAACATGTTAACACTATACACTGCTATCCATCAAACTACCATTCATTCATGGAGCTCTAGTGGTTCGGTAGCCTCACACCGCTTCCCATTAAGATCAACAAAATGAAACTTCATTTGCCACGGGAAGTGATTGGTAGGGTGACCACATTCTCCTTCACTGGATTGCTAGAGCTACATGAGTTGGTGATATTTCAAACCTAATCTGCTACGTCCAAAGTCTTTCCACTGGTGTGACGTTAATGTGGAGAAGAGAGTGTCAGCTGAGGTGTTACATTGTCATCTGATCGTGGTTCAAAATTAAGAGGTACATGTTGATGGGTAAGTATTTCAAACCAATTAACCAAAGGTACAGACACCGGCTTGCCTGCACCTCTATGTATGTACATCATTCATTCACGTGGCATATGTACCCACAAAGACTTTCCATGATTAGTCGATAAAGCATGTAGTTTCGAAGATATTAATTTCAAATCTTAGCACCATCACACTGTGCTTTCTGTCAAAACTACTTAGATCAGCAACTTTTTTCATGGAACATACATGTGTAATCACGGGAATGATGTTTCACTTACTTCGAGATAAATTATACATCGTTCCCATAGGATTGCATGTTTTCCAAGTCATCTAAATATGCTTAATGTCAAACTGTGATGATGATTAATGCTTTGAATCTTCAGTAGCATATTTAGATCCTTGAAGAGTTTGTTGATTTAGAATATTCTAGGAATTAAAATATTTTATGCTTCAGTCTCGTTCACCCAAGGGCAAAATGCAACAATCATTCGAAATAAATTTTGTCCTTATATAACCTATTATTGACAATATATAAAAGCTAAGAAATCTAAAAATTATTATTCTCGTCAATCGATTATAATCAAAAATATTACACATAAATAAACATATCGTATTATTTTAATCATAAATTTCAAAATAAAATATTGACAAAAACATGAAAAAAACTTTGAACCAGCTTCTTAACACGCTAACAAAAACAATTATTACTGACAGATGGTTGTATTTGCAAGAATTATCATATTCTTCTATATTAAGAAATTTTTTCTACTTTTGTAAAGGCTACTGCTGTAAATAAAGGTATCCTTTTTGAAATCGGAATTTTTATGTTTGCTGAAAACAAATAAATATGTTTGCTGAAAACAACATAAAAAAGCTAACGTTAATCTGCGCTTTAGGTCCCCTACTCTGCCAACGTGGCGATAAATGCACCAAGCGTGGTAAACCGGACATTTTTATACCTAATGAGCTCTTTATGGCAACCTCCGAAGGAAATAATTTGCGCTTTTTCAAGCATGCTCATTAATTGGTTTTTTTCTTTTAGCATTTTCATTGGTCATTAATTAGTTTCAGTTTGAAAAATCGGTCATTTTCATTGGTTGCTAATTAGTTTAAAACCGTTAAAAATCGTATTCCATTATCACCATGGCAACAGCGTTTTTGAAAACCCGCCAAGTACGGGACCCACAGTACACTTTCGCCAAGTTGGCAGAGTAGGGGACCTAAAGCGCATTTTCACCAAAGCTAAGCTAATTATTTGCAGCCATGTTGTGAGGTAATTCGAAATTTTCATGCCAACTCAGATGACGATCCTGTTATTCTAATTTACTTCACAAGTTCAGAGTGGCTGTCAATGTAATGTGACGTTTAATATGTAGAAATAGTAGATAAAAACTCAATTAAAATAAGCCAGATATTTTTACTATCAATAATTATGCTTAGGTTAATAAATTTTTCTACAATTCTTCGTTCGATAAAATTAAAATCAGTTCTACTTTCATCAGTCAGGTATGAAATAATGAAATGAGTTTTTAAATAAGTCTCTAATTAAATATCTATCTAAAGATAAGTAATTTCTGATTTTTAAAATTAATCAGATTAATATATTATTCATATTGATAAAAATATTTACAGAAAAAGAAAATAAAAAAAAGGATTTTAAAGTAAAAAAAAATGTGCTTATGAGTGCTTGGTAAAAATTTACTGTACGGTTGCTCTTGGCAACTTTTTCAAAAAATTGCCAAAAATCTCGCCAACTTTGCCAATTTGGTCAAGCGAGGTTTGAAAATAAACAGAATATTCCATTTTTCATTGGTCGGTTCCCATTTTATCAGAATCCTACATTTTTCATTGGTTTGAATCCCTCATCTGTAATTGGTCAGAATTGGTTAGGTTGCCAGAAAATGTTATTTAGTGCCAACTATGGAAAATCGCGCCAAGAGTGAACATACAGTAAATTGAACCGAGTGCTTTATTCTTTTATTATTAAAAGAACAGAACATTTTTTTTTGCTCGGTATTATATACTTTATCTACTTAACAGTTAAATCCTCTCAAAGTAATTTTAATGCTAGCATTTTAATTTTAGCATATCCTTCATTTTGGTCAGATGTATGATTAAATAGCCTTTTAAAATTTGATGAAAAGGGTTATATAAAGTTTATAATTTATTATTTTCCTTAACTAAACTAATTAACCAAATGACTTTATAAATGAAATAAGGGTATATCCTTTAATTGGTGTACCTTGATTCTCACGGCCACCGAAATAAATCACCAAATTATGTAAAAAAGACAGCCAAAACTGAGAAGCAACCATTCACACTTCTGGTTTTTATTCAAATCATGCGAAATAGTGCTATTTTTTTTCCAATTTAAATGTAAAAAAATGTTCACATTAATTTACCAAGGAGGAGTAAACTGCAATTTCGTTTTTCCAGAAAAAATATATACTCCCTCGCAATAGAATATGCGTAAATTGACACGAAATGAAACTATATGTAAAGAAAAGTATGTGGAAATGCAATTTGAAAGGCTGTCAATAAAAGAAAGAATCCTTGATCTGATATTTGGTTTAGTGGTTCCAAAACACCATTCTTAACAGCACTGCGTTTCATGAACTGCTGGGAAGAGAAATTAACATCTTTCAAATGGTGCAATAAACAGTTAAGCATTTGGCAAAATATTACAATTGACTGGAATTATTATATGCAAGTTCTCTGGATTTACTTCGAAAACCGAAAAGACAAATTGTTGGTTGTAGAAAAGTAGTCGAAATTGACGAGAGCTTGTTCGAACGCCAAAAAAACAACTCTGGCAGAGTACTTCCACAATAATAGATATTCGGAGCGCTATGCCGTGAATGCGGTGAGTATTTTTTTAGTTCAGGTTCCGAATCGAGACGCAAGCACATTGTACATCAACGATTGTACACTGTGTAGTGGAAGGATCGATAATTTATTTGAATTGTTGGCGAGCCTACTAAACGGATGAGCTTGAAAAGGCTTGTAACAGTCATTTAACTGTGAATCATGTTTTAATTTTGT
The DNA here is from genome assembly GCA_026290005.1 of Latrodectus geometricus. Lineage (NCBI taxonomy): Eukaryota > Metazoa > Arthropoda > Arachnida > Araneae > Theridiidae > Latrodectus > Latrodectus geometricus. The sequence goes on along the minus strand of JAPDSC010083020.1, from coordinate 16,697 downwards.
TCATCAGACAATGGCAGTTCACACTCAAAATTTGGAAAGATTGTGGGGATCCGTTAAATGGCGAAACAAAAGACAAAGAGGTACTGCTCGTTACCATCTAGATTTTTATTTAGCGAAATTCATGTGACGAAAATCGTATAGAAAAGACAAGCCTTTTGATTTCATATTGAAAGCACTCTATGATATGATGCGATATGGAAACCACAAATTATGTGTCAGTGATTGTAGCTTGGCGATAATCTTGGCTCCGTTTTCATCCCAATCGCCGTGTGAAACAAAATATAGAAAATGGTGAAAATTTTGATAAATGTGTACTGTACAAAATATCATCTCCAAATGAATACATACCTTATTCACCAAAAATAACCTCCATTTCCATTGGCGAATTCATTGAAAAACATTGTGAATATCTGTAAATATTCAAATTTATGCTGTGCAATTTTAATTTGACGAACAATATGACGTCACAACTAATGTCGTCTATTAGACGACATTAGTTGTGACGTCATATTGTTTCCAAACATTTGCTGTTAAGCGTCATTTATCATTGAAACTGCCATAGACTTAGGTGATACATTTTTAAATCGTTATTTTTGAAATTGATATTCATTATTTAAGGATAACGTGTTTGTTAAAACTTTTAATTTTTTGTTTGCTTAACCTTTGATTCTCGCCAAATTGTAGTCACAGTTAATCACCAAGCTGGGCTTATTTCCAATCGTATTCTGGTTGCAACAGAACAATTTATTGTTCTGTGCCAACAAAAATCCCCAATAAAATCGATAGCCAAACAAAAATCTTCAAGTTTGTCAAGAAGGCACTCTTAAATACAATATTAAACAAATGTTTACATTGTATTTGTTTGGAAACATGACGTCACACTAATGTCGTCAATAGTTGATAAATCTAGCTATATTATTCTTGATTATAAAATAGTATTTGAATTTTGTAGTGTTTTACAAAATTTTGATGATTTGTCAAATATTATTTGCATTATTTAATATAGCATGCAGATTTATCGAATTTCTTTATTATTATAAACATTAATTTTTGTTGAACAATGTATCATAGTATCTTGTGTGAGATCTCAATTTAAGCTTTATTTATTGATAATTAACAAACCGCATTACTTAGAAGGAGTAAATAAGTTCTTTGGGCTTTTGTTTTAAGGATAAAGAAGTATTAATGGAACAAGCCAGCATTTCACTTTTTTGGTATATATTGTAATTTTGTAAGTCCTATATTTGACTCTTTTAAAGTATTCAAATAAATACAATCTAATAAGAAATGAAAAAAACTATTCTAAGTAAAATATATTTATATGTAGCTAAAATTTACAGAGGGTGTTCACCCATTTCTGTTACGATTTCAATTTTCTCAATGAAATTAAATAAAGATAAAAATATAATTGTCATCAAATTATTATGAGGCTTATGTCGTCTGTAGCATTAAAAGTATATTCTTTCCTTTAAAATATCACTGAAAAATAAACAATGGATTGAAAGCTATATTTTTGCACTATTCGAAGAGATCTATTCTTATTCAGTTGTTAAAAAAGATGCAAAAATCATGGGTTTAATATCTCTTCAAGTGAAATAAGAGACATATTTAATGAAAAGAAACGTCAAAGTTTATATTTGATTGAGAAAAAGGCAAAAAATGGTTACCCAACAGAGGTTGGCATACCCCTCATTAAATTTAAACCATGCCTTAAAGGAATCACATGTTTAAAAGGAAAATCCTGCATCCAAAGAACTATTGCAAAATCTTAAAATATCTCTGTTGGAACAGTAAACAAAATCAGATCTAATTTAAAGTTAATCAAAGCGATCCGATTATCCCATTTAAAATTAATCAAAGCAAGAAAGTACGGTGTTCATCGGTTAATGCCGAAACATCTTTCTCAGCGTAAGACTATGTGCAGATATTTATATGAGAATTATTTGGTGGGTGAAAATAGAAATATATATGTAGTAATACAAGTCACATGAAACTTGAATGCATTTAACTGACTGCAACAAAAAATATTGATTTACTATCAGAAAAGACAAGAAAAAGATTTAATAAGTTAGTTTAGGGAAAACAAAGAAAGCTTTTTCTAAGATTTTATGGTTATTATTGGATTCTCTTATTAAAAAAAAACTTAAAATAAGGAAAGTGGAAAAAATGTCATAATTAATTCAAATTACTATCAGAGATATATTTTAACACTTACTTTCAAAGAAACTACATTCCTTTATCCAAACAATCATCACTGTATTAAGTTCCTTCAGTATAAGGTTCCAAGCCATACCTGCAAATCTACTACTGTATTTTCTGAAAAAATGAAACATGAAACAGTAATTGAAGTTATTCTCTTTCAATATATACCAACCAAGTCCCCTGTTTTGCCTATGGATTTTAAGGAAAACGTCAGGTCAATGCTTTTGGACTTTTAAAACAAGCTTTTTATAAGAGGCATCCCAAAACATAGGATAGACTTTGAAAGATTCTGAACATTATCAGTGGAGAAGTGGAACATTATCAGCCTTGATGTTTTAAGAAAATGGCTTTTGTCTTAGAAATTAAGATGTAATATGATAGTTCCGATAAAGGATTTAAAATTGAACATATTAGAAATTAAAATACTAATATTTATTTAATTATATACCTTTGCAAAATCGTTACAAAAATGTGTGAACAACCTCTGTATTTTGTTACGAAAACAATTAAAAATATTTTGTTCATTAAAGAATATGTTCTTTTTAGAATAAATTATTCATTTTTTTTATTAATATGTAGCATCACAAAAACATATCAACTTTTCTATTAACTCTTAAGTAAAATATTGATCGAAAATGCTATTTATAGAAGTGACATTTCGGGATGTGATTATTTGAGACTAATTCAAATAATCAGTTCAAAATGGATTAAGCCAAGTTTCTTTGCTAACTCTAGTACTCAAGACTAATATTATCATGACTGTTATAATGTGCTAGTTACAAAGAAAGAAAGAAATTAAAATATTGCAAATAAATTCTGTCTCAGGTGTATCGTAACAAATGAAGAAAGAGAGGCGAAGCTTCCGTTCAGAATAAGAAATGCGACTGTGGAAGACGTTCCCCAAATCGATGAGCTTAGGAAACAGGACAATGAAGACTGCGTACCGAATGAAATCGCTAACTGGCTGAAGCATGATCCCAGTGGGATGAAAGTTGCAGAAACGGATAAGGGTAATTAATCTTTACGTTAGATATTAAAGGTTTGTCTGTTTAATAATGATTAGTATAACAAAGTTTAGTAACAAATTGTTTTGCCTTAATTGCAAGATGACTCTGAAAAATGGGCCTTGCCATTAAACCAAAACGATTCTGTGAAAATTTAGTAAAAAAGTATTATATCTATGTTTTTTTTTTTTTTTTTTTTTTTTTATAAATATCTTATATGCCTTATTGATGCGGTAAGCAACTATTCGCTTTACAAGATATCATATAGATATTTCATCTAGTTTATGAACCAAAGTTAGGAAGTAACTATATGGTGTTATAGCATCTGTAATGTCAAGAAATTAAAATTAATTAATTAGCCATTGATTCTTTCTAGTGCTTCATTATAACTATGAATTGTGAAATGAAAATTCCAAAGCTTAAAACAATATTGAGTAATAATTGAATTGTTACGAAATATAATTATGTGAAAATATAATAATCTGAATGGTTACAAGAGGTATTAAAAGATCTTTTTCAACATCTATTGCTACTTTCTCAGCCAGAAGGATATTTTATAAATAGTGGACTATATTTACATATTGCAAGAAATGAAACGTAAAAAAAAATTCTCTAATACAATTTTTTATAGATGATCATAAAATTATCCCATTGCTCCACATTAATAAGGACCAATTATAAAAAGTTCTATTTCCAAATGGAGGTCCTTCGATTAGAATTCAGTTATTTTTGGTGTTTCATTCAATTGATAAAGAATATAGTACAACACACATCCATTTCACCAATATATGGTGAACCAAGAGTTTATCACTAATGATGAAGCACGAACAACATTAGATTTTAAAACATCTATCTATGTCACTAGCTTCTATCTTATTAAGAAATATAATGTTCAGTTTACTATTTATACAAGATTTCACTATTTATCAGCATAACTTAACTCATTAAATAGCATTACATTTTAACTAACAAAATTAAAATTTCACTCATAACTATTGACAAAAAATACAGAAATATCTTTTAACAAAAACGAAATATAATATGCAATAAGTTCTCAATTTTTAGACATACATACAATAAAAAACATATAAATTTATAATTACGCAGTTTATTCAAGTATCATTTTATATGGTCATATTTACAGTTGAATAATAATTTTTTTATTCTGAATTAATAATAATAAGGAAAATTCCACAAAGATTTTAAAAGTTAAATTTATTAAAATTAAATAGCGTTGAATTTTCCGACTGCTAATTTATGATAAAATGGATAAAAAAAATTTAGATGAAATACTTTTTAAAAAAAAAAATATTAAAAATTGTTTTGTTTATTTTTATTTGCTTGTTACTATACTAACATATAAAGAATCAAAATAAATGAGATATTTTTTGTAAAATAATCACCTTATCCTACTAAATTCCTTTTTTGATTCTAAAAAAATTATATAAAAATAGAAAGATTTCAGAACAATATTTGGATTTGAATCTCTTTCACCTAAATCTGGTAAAAAAATTGATATAATTAGTGTTTATTATGCATTGTTTGTACAGTTTGTAAAGGTACATTAATGAATTAAAAAAAAATGTTATGTTGATAAAATTATTCAAAATCAAAATGCATTAGTTAGTAAGAAAAGATGAAGAAATTTAACATAAATGAGCGAATATTTAATAAAAATATTCATTGATAATTTGTATTTGATGTCTCATAAATAATGAAGTGTCAACTGTTTTTTTCTACAGGAGACATCATAGGTGCATGCGGAGGATTCGCCCAACATGAAGATCTCTGTTTCTTAGGATCCTATGTCGTTGACAACAAATTTCAAGGTCTAGGCATCGGAATCGAAGTAATTGAATTTTACAGTTGGTAAAAATAAGTATCCTAATTTGACATTCTTTAAATTTATTATTACTCCTTTTGGATTCAAAATATGTTGCCAAAACTGATACAAGAATAAAATAAAATATTCATTTTGGAAAATATCTCAGCACAAAACAAAGTAATACAAAAACACTGGAATAATGATGAAATAATAAAACAAGAAATTTTCACTCCAGTGTATCAGACGATCTCCAAATTTGTTCAGTTTGCGCTATTATGATTGGCTTCTATCAACACGTGACAACCACGTGATTTCAGAAGTAGTTATTGTTTTGTTGCATGAAGACGTTTTTTCGCTATTCTCTCGTAAAAAAATGAAACTTGTGAATAATAGCTGGTATATAAGAAGTCAATATATGGAATTATTATTTCAATGTGCTTAAGATAGTACTTCATGTTGATTTGGTTATTCGTAATATAATTCTCGAGGAAAATTGCGTTTTCTTATTAAAAAAGAAAAAGCAAATTGTTGATGATTTGTTTTATGTACTTGTGATTAAAACACTTAAATTGATATCAATGGATAGTTTGCCATGGAATATTAAAAGAATGCTTTTTCTCAAAGCTTTAAGCAAGTGGTCTATTATAGCAACAAAACTCATAAACTATCTTATTAATGCCTTTTTTTTAATTTTCTTAAATGCTCTTGGAGTAATTAGTTAGATCTTCAATCACTTGAACTACGGCTTAATGCAGAAAAAGAAGCATTTAATACATTTTCTTTCCTTTGTTAAAGATTCTCATTGAAACTAACAAACGACGTATAGGGCAAAGTGTTTTCAGAGTGCATGTACATAATTTAAATTATTTATATAATTTTAGCTGTGGAAGACCTGCATGAACTACTTTGGAGATCGAAATGCAGCTCTGAATGCAGTTGACTATTTCATCGGTCCATACATGAAACAAGGAGGTTTTCCAATCAAAGAAACAAAATTTAAATGCATTGAACACGTTGCCGAAAAAGAGATTGATCCCAAAGTACTCTCGGATAAACTGCTAGAAGATGTTCGCATCGAGACTTTTCAAGAACCACACCTACCACTCATTTACCAATATGACCGGGATCTTATTGGATACGATAGGAAAATCGTCTTGGAACAGATCTGCAAGGAAAAGCAGAATACGAAGGTCCTGGTGGCAATGAAGGGAGCAACTTGCATCGGGTTTGGTGTGATGCGCCTTACATATGCTGGGTTTAGAAGGGCCGGTCCAATCTACGCCAACCATCCCCAAGAGGCAGAAGTTATGTTAAGAAGTCTGATTGAAACTTTCCCGCATGCTAAAGGACTCAGTATGAAAATAGTGGACAGCAACCTCACTGCGTGTCAGTGGGTTGAGAAGTTAAACTGCAAAGTGGACAGTGAGCTGATCAGATTGTATACTAAGCGAAAAGTCACAGGAGTAGACACACAAAAAGTATTTGCTCTTCTGGATTCTAACTTCACTATATTTTAAAAGTGTTTTTATTTTTTCAAAGGATATGTGTGTGTTTATAAGGATAATTGTTCAGGAATAAAACAAAGTCATTATTTTCTACTCTTATAATTTTTTAATATAAATAACTGGGATTTAATTTTAAAAAAATGAGGTGTTTAATGAATAGGGGTAGAGATATTATTTTTTACATTTTCCTAAGCATATTTTAATAATTTAGAGAAACAAATTAATTATTTTGTATTAAATAAAATTTAAAAGTTTGTATTGTAAATGGTAAGTCAAGCAAAAAATATTTCTCTTTAGGAATGAGGAACGTATGATGATTCTGAATTTTAAAAGAGGATATTTTTTCTTCAAAATCTTCTCATTTTTATTTGGTAGTCTAAATTCAAATCAAAATGAAATAAAATTTCATATCAATAGAAACTTAAATATTAATATATTCACTTATTAAATAAATTATTCCATATTTCTGCAGAATTTCTTGAAAAAATATGCCTTAAAAAATTTTCTGAAAGGTCTCTTAGCATTGAACATTAATTTTTAAAATAAGTGAAGGTTTTTAACTTCGAAATTTTTTAATATTGATAAATAAGTTAAGTAAGTTATATAAATAGATAAAAATAAAAATAGTGTATAAAATAAACATTTAAAAAAAAACATTTATTTTTAAAAAAATTTATTTTTTTTATGTTTTTTTAAAAGTTAATTTATTTTAGGATTATATAGAGATAAATAAAATTTTTATACACAATCTTAATACATCGTGAATAGCGTTATTCGATATCTGTTTCCAACAAAGGAAACATCATTATTTCTATTTTGTAAGGGAGGCTACACAATAGAATAAAAACATAAAAGAATATTCTGAAAATATATTCTGAGATTTAAAAATTTTATGTAAAATAGTTTATTAAAGAAGAATTGTATAAAAAAATAATGCCTAAAATTAAAAAAAAATTAATTCAAATCCTCAGTTTAAAATAAGTTTAAGAATAATAGCTTGAAATAAAATTTTTCTAACGTACTTCTATTAGATTTCCTAACTTATACTTGTAGCTCGAATTTAAATTTCCAAACCAAGTAAAAATTAGGTACTGAAATATTTTAAAGGTTTTCCAAATCATTAGGACTTTTCCATTATTATCAATCATAGAAAATGATTATACGAAAATGAAAGGACTCATCCAGTTATCAAAATTTTCTATTTAACATTATCCTGGGCAAAGCAATAAAAAGCATCACTTGTACCCAAAAGGATTGCACCTTTATTTCTAGGAACCATTTATGTAAATTAATGAAAGTTCTTTGAAATAGAAAGATTTATATTTGATCCCAATAATTGTCGAGAAATGAATAGATAGTGTTTGTGATTTTTGTTTGGATAGGTGTTTTTGGTATATGTTATGGTGTCCTCCTTTGTTTCATACAAATATATCCCATTATGAATAAGATAACACCTCTGAAAGAATGCACGACACACATCCAGGAACAATGAAAATAGCGCGCACATAGAAGGGAGAATGCGATGGAAATGGAATTTAATATACATGATGATACAGATGTGAGATTTACTTGATCCCAAAATAAAAACAATTAAACAAATATTGTACAATTAGACAAATACAGTTCAATTCAATAGCGCATCAGTAAGCTACTACACAAACCGCCACATAGTTTAGTTGATTAGACATCTGTCCTGAAACAGATGTGATCACAAATCTTGAATAGCCACCTCCAAGTGATATACCGAGTGACACAGCGACATCTGGTATTTCTGGCAAAAATTCAACGAACGTGTACTCATCTTTCACTGTGATTTTCAGCGGAGTTAAGTCTGTGATCCCATTGCAAAACAGATATTTTGTCTGATTATGTTTTACCCAGAGGAGTAAAAATTAAATTAAGTAATATGTAAGCAATATCGCCAGTATTTTGACCATTTTATTTTTACATTGTAAATTGTAAATTTCTTTCACTGATTTTATCAGTATTTTAATTATTCCTTATGATAATAGCAAGTATTTTGAAAACTTTAATTAGCAGTCTCTTAGTGACACAACGTCGCATATTATGACAGCACAAAAATGCATATTTTCTTTAAAAAATTTAATTTTTAACTTTCTTCTGTGAATTCAAAAAATGAATAATTATCTCAATCAATTTTTTAATATGCTGAGCATGATGTCTTTTATCTACATCTAGACCATGCAAATCTTTTCCAACGTAACATTCTCCGCACGTGCTTGATTTGTCCCACAACACGCGCCCTTGATAAGTGCACGTTTTTCACATGTTATTTCCGTCGGCGATAACAAAAAAATCCCACAAGTGTTACATACAATTAAAATATGTTGAGTCTACAGATTAGGTGGTTATTTTTTTCTTCACACTAAAGAGTCTGATAAGATTAATAAAATCGGAAGATTTATATTTGCTTAAAAACTATCACTTGCCGATTAAAGATAATCTTCATCGACAATGTAAACACTATTGTGTTTCCAGGGTTTGGAATAGGCATATCTACAGTGAATATTTACATCTGATAAGAGGTGTACCTTTCATTGTTTCAATATCAAATATTGTTTGTCAGCAATGGGATATAATACCTAAAAAAGTGCCAAAAATAGAATTCAACTTTCACGTGGTCTTAAAATATTAAGAGAGCTTAGAATAGAAAATATATAAAAGTAATGAATAGGATGAGTGGGCGTTGTTGTTGCCTCAGCGTACTTCTTGGTCTATCCTTATCTAGTCCTTATCTAGTCCAGAGTTTGGTTCTACCAGTTATATGGAAATATCCGGGTGGGAATCTTTGTAGTTTAAAAACAGGTAACAAGCAGAAATCCCCAGATGTTATACTTCACTTGGAAGACAATGCGACATGACATATTTAACATGCAGCTGCAGCCTTTAGTGAATAAGACGAGGCTTCAGTTAAGTTAAGATTCGAACTCACGACTCTCCGGTGATGGGAATGACGCCCTAACCAATCATGTCGGCCGCACTCCAAAAAATGTGTGTACACGAGAGTCCATTTTTATATGTTTATGCATGCATACATGTATTCACAATGTTCATCTTGGCATTTAACACATTACCGTTCTTCAGAATGAAACATTTCAGGTTCGAATCTAGAGTTAAATACCTTGCTTTTTTTACAATGGGGGGAAAATAATTTGTAAAATAATAAAGGTTTTATATTTATGATATTAAACAAGAATATAAATCCCCACGTGAAATTTAAATGACTGAGTAAAGAATAAATAAATGCATGAGCAAACGTTTACTTGGTTTCGATTTCTTTATTTGAAGAATTTGGAAAAGGAGACATTGTGAAAAATTTAGATAACACCACCTGCATAATGATTACATAAAATTTTACATAAACCAATGCAATATATATGTTTATATATAAATCCATTGAAAAATTACCCTCTATTTTTATATTTTTAACTTATATTAAACCATAATTACTTATTTTATATTAAGCCTTTGTGAAAGACAACGTACACAAGATACTTTTGGAAAGATATTAAAAATTAGTAGTACTTTCATAGAGTTTACATTAAAAAATAAGTTGGTGAATAAGGTATGCATTTTTTGTATTATTTTGAATAGGGTTTACAAATAACACAAGAAATATTCTGGAAAATGACTTCAAAAATTTTTTTACTTTCTTAGAATAAAAAATTATTAAAGACTTAAAAATCATATTTTTTAAAAAAAATAAATAAATAAAAATAAAAAAACATTTATAGTGTGATATAACATTTAGCAAAAAGATAAATGGAAACGGTAATTATATACATTTTTTCATTGTAAATAAAGAATATAACGTTTATTTAAAAAAATATTAACATTATCTTAAATATAACTAAGACACAAATATTTTTATAATAAACATTTTAAGAAACATTAATTTTTTATGAATAAAAGTATTAATTTAATAAAAAGCAGGATTTTTAACATTTTATCTGTTAAGTAATGTGACACAAATTTTAAAAAGTGAGAAAATAGTAGTCAGGATAGCTGCATAAATACTATACAAATAAAGACAGAACATGTACGTTTAATATCACTTAGAATGTAATAGAAAGAAAGTGGGACTCAAACGTTTTTCTTTTTAAAAACAAAATGGAAAAAATAGTAATTATTTTTGTTGGCTTTGGTATTTAAATTAGAACCTACATTCTCGGAGAAAGTACTGAATAACGCTGTTATATATTCCATATTTGGATAATTTATGCCAGTTAATCTTTCCTTTTGAATATTTGTTGAATATAATTGAAAAAACAATAACTTCTGAAAAAAACACGTTCCCATTTTTGATGTTATTAAAAAATTCTGTTTTTAAATTTTTTTTATTTTTACAAAATTATCCTCAAAAAATATTTTAATTTATTCTGTGAAAAAATTTTTTAAGAACAAACTTTATTAATTGCAGAAAAAGACGTGTTTTTTTTAATGTTATTCTAAAATGACTTAATTAAATTTTTAAAAAATTGTTTATTTTCTCAGTATGAGAACTAAAAATACTGTTTGATAAAAGGTATGCATATTTAATATCATTTTGAATTCTTTAAAAAAGTATGCAAATTTTAAAAAACGAATAATTTTTTATTAATGTATTAAACAACTTTTTTTAAAACATTATTTAGAATGCAACTTAAGTAGGAGTAAAACATAAATAAGAAAATGAAAAAGATATTAAAAATAATATAGAAATTATTATTTTGAATAAAGACACAGATGTAACAAAGTTAGGCGTAAGTTAAATCTTTTCATTAAGGGAGAAAAAATTTTGAACGTAAAAAATCTCTTATCTAATAAAGGCTTACATTTAATAAATTATCAGATAAGTAATAAATTCATCCTAAACTGCGTAGACATGATAGTTAAGAAAATATTCTTTTATCGTTAATCAAACAAAGCTCGAGTGCTTACAGACTATTCAAGAATAATCTACGAAAAACATAATTGATATAAATTTGATAATCAATATGTAAAGAATAGATAAGCTCGTAATTTATTTTGCTTTTTCTACCTGTGAAATTACCTCCTTATTTCTTATCTTAAGCATACATATCTTTTGGCGGGGGGTAGACACGATTTAATTGAGTTAGATAATATTCGCTAATATATAAATCAAAAAAGACCTTTGGCTTTCAGTAAAGGTCTCAAAGTCCCACATAGCGTCAAACGAAGATATTGAGTGAGTTTCTCTTTCGTGTTTTCATTTTTGTATCGTTTATTCATCCTAATTTATCATTTCGAGTTATAAATAAAATTATCTGATACTTTCTTATAAAATGCTCTAACTTTAGATATATTATGCATTTGAATTTGTTTTGAATACTATAATATTCATTTCTTGAGTAATAGAAATATATTATTTTGAATTCGCAAAACTGTATGCTTATCGTAAAAATTCCGAAGCTTATCATGTTATTTTGAATATTTCTTTTCCATTGAGTTTAAAAAAGATTGTACGTATATGGTGGATAGAATTTTGGAAAGTATGTTAAATTTAATTTTTATTTAAATAATGCATGTTCAAAAGGCAATAATTTTCGTAAAATATCAAGATTATCAAACATATAAACACCTTTTTTTTAATAATTATTACCAAAACAATTCGTGCTTTCAAACACAGTGTTTGATTAAGTGATATTTTCTTTAGATAAAAATGTATTAAATATAGCCATTAACAAAGAAGAAACAATTTAATATCAATAAGACAAAATCAGGAAAAAATCAAGAAAAACAATTTAATATAAATAAGGAAAGAGCATAGGGATCACGTGTTCAACAGGAGGGAGATGGTCAGCTATGCAAAATAGACACCCTTTTCTGACAAACACGAAACACAAAGGTCTAAAAATATTCGTGTTATTCCCCCAAAGAGTGTCTCTATAAGAAGAAAATACTACTATATCAAAACTAAACTGTTACTGACTAAAACTGTTACTAAAGCTTAAATAATATTAAAGTATCATAATAACGCAGTGATAGCAACACAGTTTTAGGGTTCGAAGGTATCAAGTTCGAATTTAGATACAGTTTCATTACGAAAAATACATGTTATCCATTTGTTTTCTGAAATACATATCTATCAGAGTCAGTATTTGAATTTCTAAAAATTTCTTTCTTTAAAAATGAGAATTTAATCCGTTGTCCATGATAATTCGATCAGCTAATCGATTACCAAACTGCTATGAATTTAAAAAATGTCTTATGTTTTCAGCTGTTAGTTTAATCTGAGCAAATCGCATATAATGTTCATCGTAGATTAAAAATAAGGTTAGTCGAATTGTAATGTTACAAGTTAATTTCCTAATACTGCTTAATAGAGGGATGTTCCACAAAGCATTCCAAAACTTTCTTACTTGGCTACAAAAGAACGTTCCCATATCAAAGAAATTTTCAGACCACAAATTGTATACTACGGATATACTAAAAAATCTTCATAACTGTCTTGAATTTCACAAGTTATCGATCACGTGGAGTTAAAAAAGTAGAGAGTTCTTTTTGTTTTAAAAGAATATGTACATTAATTTATACAAATATAATCAATATTAAATTACCTTTTAACAAAAGATTTGAAGTAGAAATACAATTACGTATAGTAGAAAATTTGTTCTAACGAAATATATATCAAGGTATATTTATGAAAGTAATTCATGTTAAAATACTAAATAAGATTCACGTTATGGGAAAAATCAATTTTCATAAACTTGTGTTTCCAAGCATAAATTTTGTCATAAATCCTTCTAGAATACAGCTGATATATTTTCAAATATAATTTCTATTTTCATGACGTATAGACTGACGTTTGAACATATACTACGTAATCCTCATATTATATATACCTCTTAACATTTAAATTTCTCTTTATAAGAAAGCCTTCTTCAAATATATTTCAAACTGCTTACTTTTAAATAACCCAATGTACGATAATCCACTTGGTGTAAGCCATGGCATAAGCAGCTGCCATTTTAAGTAAGATATTATTTTTACAACATAGGCTATATTAAACAAAATAATGATAATGCATAACGTTATATATTATTTACAGTTATTAAATTTATAATGTTATTTTGCATACATTATTATATTTCATTTGAATTAATTATGTATTATATGCATTGTTTGATAACAATAATTAACACTTTTATTGTTTATTTTTTTTATTTTAAATAACTTTCCTATTTTTTATTTACACACATGAAAAGTGATATTGTATTTTAATATTTCAATATTCCTTTTTCACAGGTGATTTTGATTTCATAATGATTGTAAATTTAATTTTTAAATGTCTGATGATTTCATTCACAATTTAAGTTGTGAATTGGTGTACATCAAAGATCCACAAATCTATATATGATTTTATTAATTTTAAGAAATTTATTATTAGATATATAATTTTTTTAAAATGTATTATTAATATAACTGTAAGAAGTTAAACAAACTTAACTAAGTTTTTAATGAAATAATTGTTCAAGTTCATACAAAATTATTAATATATTACACAATTACAGCTTATACAAAGCACAAAATGATTAATTTATAATAATCATAATGAAAAACCCTCAAAAAAAACGTTTACGAAATTTGTCTGGTAATTTAATTGCATTTTTCATAATAGTAATAATGCAATATTTTTAACAAATTAATATCTAAGGTTTTTAAATTATTTCAACAATCTAAAACAAAAATTTGCACTCAATACTTGCCTAATGGTATCTTTAATTATAACGTTAACATTGAATAGATATGTTATATAACAGTTGACATCTGTAAATTATTTTTTAATATTAAGAGCATTTTATTTTCCTTGAAAAATGTTTTCATAAATAACAGGCGTATTTAGTGTCACGAAAAAAGAAATGGATTGTGCTCAAAAGAATCCATCTCTATAAATTGGACAGCTGGAACATTTATTATAATACCCATTTTCCTTTGTTGAACAGTGGCTAGTATCAAACCCAATGTCTTCCACTCGCAAAACATTACCTGAGTTAATGTGATCCTTTTTACCAAAAATTGTAGCGTTTGTGATATTTAGAAATATTAAATTTCTTTAAAAAGAAATGACACTAAAAACCAAAATAGAATTATGAAGCAGGCATGAAAAGACCATTAACGAAATTCCCTTACATTTAACATTAAAATATATAAAACGTTTATAAAAGTTAAAAACATCGAATTCAAACATTTATACTCAACAATAAAAATATAGAGATGTCTTCCAATATAAAGAGAGGAAGACCCAAGGCCTGGCTTTTAACACCCCCAGAGGTATAAATTTAGAATGTGAAAAAGGAGGAAATTGCGCCAAGACACTTTTTACGTGCTTTAGTCGTCATTATAGAAAACGACGGATCTTAGGATAAGCCTGGATTCGAACTCACCACCTTCGAACAACGAGAACGGCACCCTAACCAACCCGGTCACTGCAACACTGTGCACAGATTATGCTTCAGCTAAATTGTTAAATACAGAAAATTGTAACTGTTCAGTTAAAAAACTATTAATTTTTAATTTAAACCTTATGTCACACGCACACGACATATAATAGAAATATTTAATTTTAAAGGGAATATTTATTTTCTTGTTATTATTTTACCACAACGAGGAAATATTTTTTTTAATATGTAAAAAATATTTTACTTATTTTTTTCTATATACGCTCAAAAAAAGTTAATTTAAAATCTCTTTTATTACATAATTAATGTAATAAAAGAGAATCTGTTTAACGCAGCAATTTTATAAGCAAAATTACCCTAAAATGGTAATTTTATTTCATTTATTAGAAATTGTTTCATGGCTGATTTATACTGAAAAGTCAACCAAATGAAATATTTTCGTAAAAAAGAAAATTGTTTTTAATCCTTTATGTCGAAAACAATTTGTTGAATTTATTTTTTCTCTATATTTGAATTATATATACTTCTATTTATATATTACATTTATATTCATATATTTATATACATATATAACTCATTTTAATTCTTATGATAATGCATCATATTTACAAAAAACTAAAATTCTGTAATTTCTTTGTGACAATTTTGAAAATACTAAATTTGACAGTTAATTGAATCAATCGTAAGACTGTGACATATTTTTTACTTCTAAATTGCCATGCAAAATACGTGGCAGCAATTTCATTTTGTCGTTGAGTATATACGATATACTTCCTCCAATAAATGCCAATTTTTTTATGTCATGATTATTTGTTAACTCTAAAAGTAGTTTCATTTATTATAAACAGACAGCGGAAAAGATGATACACAATCCTTTTTATGCGACTCCATAGGCTTCCAAATAAAATGACGCGAATCTCATGACGTAATAACGTACTGAATACCCATTTATTTAATAAAAAAAAACGCTAGAGAAGCTTACATAATAAATGAAATTAGATTAATTTTGAAATCATAAATAAATTTTAACATTTATAACCAAAAGAAAAGGTTTGGAAAATTAAATTCGTACGAAAGTGAGAAAAAGAAAACCTACAAATCCAAAGACAACTAGTAATCAATTGAGCAAAAAAAATCTATATTTGTTATCATAATATTTTAGCAAAAATACTATAAGAAAGAATCCACAGTAAAAAAAATTATTTAAAATCAATAGAATATCACAGGAAGTGAAAGCAAATATATATTCGAATTTTTTCCAGGATATTCTATTTCCCACAAGAAATATTGAAAATAAATTGACTTTTTTTCTGCTCACATAATTAACAAAAAAAATTTGGTTCTCCATCATTATCTAAAATTTTCTTTTTATCCAAATTTTTAAATTAAATTTCTTAAATAAAACTTAAATGTCAGAAAAAAATACCCAGATACTTTAAAATAACACAATATATCTTGAAGATATAATTAATTTAAAAATATAAAAAAATTATCAAAAAATGATGAAACCAGCATAAAAGATTAAAGTGAAAATAAGGAGAAGAAACAATAAATACATTCTTGAAGTAAAATACTCGATCAGGTCACTATATGCACTTGACTTATTTTGTAAACACTCCCTTTGTAAAATAAGGTGATAATTAAGAGAACAAAAATTAGGATTATTTTTATTAAGAAGAAAATATCTTTATTATATATATATATATATATATATATATATATATATATATATATATAT
>JAPDSC010083011.1:77296-119448 GCA_026290005.1 Latrodectus geometricus | reverse complement strand
AAAAAAAATCTGATGCTAAAAGTAAAATAGAACCATAAGTTCCCTTTAACTTTATGCAGCCATTTAATTTCATAATAATTGATTATTTTAGTAAATGCATTGAATCTGTAGTTTCACTTAAATAGACAAATGTGGCTATCATAAACAACTGAAAATTTTGTTCGCACATTTCAGGATACCAAAAATCCTCTATTCAAATAATGGTATCCAATTCAACAATGCAATTCAAATAATGGTATCCAATTCATAAATTCATAAAATCATGGAATTTCAAGAAAAGAATACTAAGTTTTCAATTTTTCAATCAAATGGTATGAAGGACAGACATCTAAGAACATTCAAGTGCATGCTGAAAAAATCTGATTTAGATGGTAAAAATTCCTACTTAGTCTTTTTAGAATATTGAAACATACCAATATCAAATGATGCATTGCCATCTAAACTGATGTTTCAAAGAAAAATGAATGCAATGTGTAGCACTAAGATGTGTATTGTGGATACTTGTAAATATAATAAATTATTATTATGTCCTTAAAACTTTCTCCTAGTTTCTAGCAAAAAAGACAATACACTAAATTTTATTAACACAAAAAAAGCATTTAAGAACACAGATTTTAAAAAAATATATACTTAAAATTAATACAAAAGTTACCTGTAACAATACTTTCTTTAGCTCCAGGTTTAGCATGGATTTTCATAATAACTTCATTCTTAGGTCCACAATAAATAGCACCTTTTTCATTCGACACATTCTACAATGGATAATGAGAAAACTAACAATTTTTAAATTCTATGAATTTATAAATATAGAAGTTTTAGTTGACAAAAATGCATCTCATAAATTGTTTTTTTACAAATACATAATAAGAATTGAAAACAACAATTTTTACAAATTATTTTCCTGTAAAAATGGGATACTAATTGTAGCAAATGCTTTGTCTTCATTAAAATTTTTCTAAAAAAAGTTACTATTTTTACCAATTTTATTGTTATTAAATAATAGATATGTTATACTTAAAACTGTAAGAACAGATTAAAATTAAATAAAAATTAAATTAACAGATTAAAATTAATTAAACTGTAAATTTTTATTAGGAATAAAACCTTTAAAAAATCAGCAAGTCAAAAACATCACAACAATATTAACAAAATATTATTTAAAGAAACAAATGTGATAATTTCAGATATTTTAGAACTAGAAATTTAAAATATAAACTAAGCTAAATTTAATATCCGAAAAGTACTTCCCTCTTCAATTTTATAAATTGATTATTAAATTTATCTTTTATATAATATATTAAATTGTTCTCGCAGAAACATGTAAGATGTTCAAATAACTATAGTGAGGGTCATTAATATATTATAATAAATTATTAATTTACAATAATTAATTATAATGGTAACATAAATAATACCATTCACAAATGTAATCATTAATTTGTATCTGCTGATCTAATATGAATGTTAATATACTATTTTAGATAATAATTTTATTGTATAAAAATAATTTAAACATATTGTTATTCTAGACACAATATCAATTAACTTAAAATTGGTTGGTTGAGTTTTGTGGCGCAAAGTCAAAAAAAAGGACACATTCTGCATCCAACTTAGGTTTTAATAAAGATGTATTTTCCCCAAAACGCAATGTTAAAATTTTGTTTGTATATGTTTTAAGTAAGCAATGTTAAAATTTTGTTTGTTGAAAAACAATAAATGGCTTCACACTATGAATTCGATTTATTTAGAAGAGATGTTTATGTGTGTCTGACATGAAGGCCAATTAATTTTACATCGTGCTTTGTAAATCTTATGATAGGGTGATGTATGACTCACAATTTGCATGTTCCATAACTACTGCCAAAGAGAATAACACGCTTTTTCACAACAACTTTTACATTTAAAAAAAGGGAATAGGTAGCTGAAGTGAAGTTAATGGAGCTATAATAACTGCAGTCTTTTCATTCCCCTCAAGACTATTGATCTGGGACCCAATAGAAAATTATTTCATATCTTTTGCCAGCAAGGAAATCCTATGCTCCAAAACTCTTAGACACAACAGAATGACTGTAAATATTTGAAATTTTCAATGCTTCTAAAATACTCATATGAATATGAAAAATGTTAAGGAATTTATGACATTCATGAGCTAAGCTGCTTTGTATACTGATGTAGCCACAGCAGTAAAGATGGAGCAGGACATATGAAAGCTGTAACCATAAGCATTATTATCAAAAATGCAACATATCCTGCAGCTTTAGATTCACCTGCTAATGCAGATAAACATGAAGCATATTGATAGCAATGTGATAAATAAAAGCGTTGAAAAATCGTTTGAGTTGTGTCCAATTCTAAGTTTCTAAATAGAGCAAATTAATTTATTATAATTACCTGTGGATCATACCAAAATAGGTGTGAAAATATGTCTATTTTGACAAAATGGACATTAAATAAATTAAATAAGATTTAATTTGAGAGAGAAAAGGTGCAATGCTATACAATCAAGCATCATAAAATCTCTGAAGAGCAAGAATCAGAGTCATAGGGCATAAAATATGACAAGGGTCAGGTTTGATCTTCACACAATGATTGAGAGACAGCTGCATTTGTCTCAAATCTTAAGGCAGTGATTGCTAAAACACATATAGACCCTGGACGAGTGATGAATAGAAAGTAGTTGAACATATTCTCAAAATAGAGTAATGAAACAGTGAAAACAATCTGGATAAAACCAAAGATATAGCAGATTTATTATATACCTGTAGTTAATTTGAGGAAAAATAAATAATTAACAGAAAGAAGGATTGCTGTGCAATCAGCATCCAAGATGTATTTGAAAGTACCTTGAGGATATTAAGCATTTGCAGTTCTTTTGCAGATATAAAACAGCAAAAAAAGGGTTAACTTTCAGTCAAATATTATACAGAGAAATTTTATCTCATTCACCGGAGGTATAGGTGTATCAAACATAATCGCCAATCAGAATAAGTCTATCATCAACAGGATTGTTATGAAGGCTAGTCTCACAGAAAATAAACACATTTACTCTTTCTAAAAGATAAAATAAAGCTAGTCTCTGCACATCATTCAGCTAGTTTATTAACAGATGTTTGTAGTTGTTTCTCAGTTCAATGCATTTTTGATCCTTGCAAGATATTTGCTGATTATCCACATGCATAGTACCATGAATAGATGGGGAGAGGTGATGGATGTTATTAATTCACAAATTAAAGACTTTTTATGCTTAAAATACTGTTTTGAGATACACCATTAGACTTAATAAAAGTACTAGATGTGGAGGATACAATACAGGAACAATTTAAGAACACAGCAGCATAAAATGTTTGGAAGGAATATTGGAAGATTAAACTGAAAGCCATGTAATGAGCAGAGAATTCCATAATGGCATATATGGTCACATGCTTAATCAATATCAAAGAAAATAAAAATCAGATAGCTTCCCACACAAAGCATTGTGGATTTGGGTATCCAAAAATGTTATATTATCAATAGTGGATCCTTCTTTAGAGAAAAAAGCTGATTAATAGGAATGCATTTATTTTTGCAATGTCTTATACAAGACAAGCATTGACCATATACTCAAGTTTTACAATTGAGATGATCTGGAGGATCTTTTCAGAAGCAGTTTCACAAGACTGAATATTTTATTACATTCTTGTACATTTGGACCCTTAATGGTCTACAATATATGTCGACAATCACAGATATGCTTTGGTGGAGGTCAAAAAGAGAGAAGCAGAGCTCAACAAAAGGTGATTAGTTGTCTATGCCCAAATCTTTTGCTCTGCTATAAGTCAGTCAGCCACATGTAGGGTTTGATAGTGCCAGCAACCATTTTTTAATTTTATTTCTGATACCCTAATTTACACTGAATGGATACTATAACCAATCATGGTCTTTTTCTTGAAAAGTTAAACAAGAAGACAACTGTTTTTATTTTTCTCGAGAAAAGTACTCCTAAGTACTTTCCGAAGTGGTTTCTGCCAAAACTAAGTGCAATACACTTTTAGATTACAAATGATTGAGACATTTCAAGAAATGAAAGCAAGGCTATATATGTTATCATCACAAAAGGAAGTGTTCTACAAAATAATGCAATTGTAGAAACAACAAACTCTTGTGTAATTCAAAGTGTCATAATAGTTTAAGTTGTTGCAATATATATGAATTAAATCACATAAATTTTTTATTACTGTAATTTTATTTTCTTATTTAGAATGTACTATTTATTTTAAATGCTTGGTCATTTCTCTCAGAAAGCGAGGCAAAAAGCTATGTTATTCTTGTGATGTTATATTGTGACTGAAGTACAGAGAAGAAAATATAAATTTTCGACATTTTCAACTATCATTGGTACATGGTGAATGTCAACATTTGAGGTATAAACCAGAAAATAAGGGTATTTAACAAATATTTTGAACATACATCAAATGACTATGTGAATGTTTACATTCCCCAGTACAAGTTGACATTCAACAGATTTCGATCTTTCACTGTAGCATATACTTTTTATTTTTTTAATGTAATTTGAAATTTACAATCTATTTTCAAATTCAGCAAAAATTTAATATAATGTATATAGCAAAATTTAAGGCATATTACCTTGTTAGAAACTTCTTTTCCTTTTGCATCCTGAACATTCTTTTTATTTTTTGGCATTATTTTTCCTAAATGAATGAAAGAATTTGCTTCCTTGTAACTCCAAAAATTTTTTAACAGACGTAAAGAAACTGTAGTACACATCTGGGAAATAGATGTTTGAAATAATTAAGAAAAGTGTAAATCAAAATGAATAAAAGTAAAAAAAGAAATATAATAAATTCAAAAAAAAAATTACAAATTTTTTAGAGACATACTAATAAAGAAATTAAGAATTAAAAAGCTTAAATATTATTTTTTGAAAGTACATCTTATTATATGATTTTTTTTTTTTTTTTATCATACATATTAAGAATACAAACATTTTTTAAAATCTTAACGAAAGTAAAAGAAAAGCTTCTACCTAAAATCATTTTGTTCCTAAAATTTGATATTTAAGTTTATTTCCAGACATTTATTTAATGACAATAATAAAAAGATGCATACATACAACTAGCAAAAGCAGATGCTATTAATTTTAGTTTTTGTAACTCAGATTTAGTTGAATTATTTAATCCATTTAAGAATGAATGTTTCCTCAATGAAATATAAACTTTTGTCAAATGAGAATATTCTTAAGGCTGACTAAAATCACCTTGCAATAAAATTTTATTTAAAAATTGGGAAATGATTTAACTTGCTTATAATAAATATATGACAATAAAATAATAACAGAGCAACACAATATAATAAGAGATTTAAAAATGAAATTTTTCTTCAACAAAAAATTAAATTTACAAAATATTTCTTGAAATAAATAAATACATGCAAATCCCATTATTATTTTTCATCATATGTAAATAATTTTTAGGACAACTGAAAATTTGAACCAATTTTTAACAAGAATAAATATAATGTGCAATAATATTAGAAGTAATTATTTATAATTGTAATTAAATTGTTTAATCAATTGCTGTGAGCTAATATCATTTATTATATCCATGAATAAATAAGATTTTTGCATAGAAAAAAAAATTTAATTCATTTACAAGGATAGAAAGGGCTAACCATGTGTGAATGTTAATTATTTATAATATAAGCATTTTTGCTACAAAAAACATTTTCACTAAACTTATAAGCACATTCAATATTCACATGTGAAGATCATCTTTTTTTTTTACTTTTGTACTCTAATTGGTAAATATTCCATTTTAATAACACTTATAAAAAATTTTAAATTATGAGCATAATAATTATAAGATTTATAATGGAAATCATCCTTAAATTCATCCAAACCCAACTAGGGCTCATTTCATAAGTATGTAATGTTTCAAAGTTAAAATTGAGTAAATAGATGAAATTGAATTTTATTACGGATTTGATCAACTTTTAAAAAAATTTTATTTTTAATTTTTGAACAGCGTGTTAAATGGTACATAATGTTAATTTGAAACAAAATTTTATGTAACCACCACATGAAATTAAATAAATTAAAATTATGGGACAATTGAATAATACAAATACATATGAAACTTAAGGCACTTAATATTAAAAAAAAGAATATACAAAATTTTTTAACAAGATTCAACAAATAAATTAAACATATATATATCATTAAATACAAACTAATAATAACAATACTTTTATTTTTTATGACACAGAATTTTTTAAGGGATTTTTACAAATGCCAAGTTTCAGAAAACTTATTAAATTTGTGATATCTCAGTATAAATACTTTATCATATTTTGCTAATGTTTAAGGAAAATTTATATATTATATAATTGTGCAACACTCAACTTTCATAATTTTGCAATTCATTTCTCTAAATTATATATATCTTTTTCAAAAGGGCAACATTTTTTGAAATAATGATAAATAAAATTTCTAATGTTTAGAATTCAATCATCAAATATTCCTTCTTAACTCTTTCTAATGAAAGATAGAAACCAAGAGATGTTTTGGGTATTATTGGGAATTAGATACATTATTTCAAACTCTGCCTGGAAAGAAATGAATTACAAAATTTCTGTTTTAATTCTAAAATATTTTTAGACAAATTATTTGAATTACCCTTTAATTAGAAACAGAGGAAATAATATAAAGCACAAATGTTTATGGGTAATGTGCAATTGTTTTGCATTATACCTTAATAGTAAAAAGGGTAGTTTTCAAACAAACGTTTAACACACAATGAACAATAAAGTTAGTATGTGACTATTTAAAACTAAAAAAATATATCATGAAAAACTAGAAAATATAGCATGATTTTTTTTATTTTTTTTTTTTAAATATTATGAGTAAAAGGTAAAAAGACATGGGTGAGCTAATCATCCAAAAGACAGAGGAGCACCAATTTCACAATACAAATATCCAAACTAATGAAAAATTTGACTTGAATAAACTTTTCATGCAAATATAAGCTGATTTTTGAATTTTTATCAATCATATTTATTAGGTATCAAAATGTTTAGAATGAGCTTTGATAGTTTTACAATAGTCTGAGAAATGGAAAACTTATATATAAGTTTAAAATTTTAAGTGTTATTCAAGGACTAAATACTTTGCTAAGTGCAATTCTATAAATTTGATAAAATTTTGAATAAGTTTTATTTCATCACCAATAAATTGAAAAGGGGACTTCCTATGAATCTACCTTATATATTTACAATTAATTTTCTCTAAATTTTTGTAGTGAATAGGAATACAAAACTGTTATTTTTATCATAAAATATTAAAATTTCACAGGTTTTTCACAGTATTACAATATTAAGGCTAGTCATATAAAATGTTTACCATATAAGTTTTCTACAATGTTTTTATATTTTTCATGAAAATATACATAAGAGTTTATTTGAACATATTTTCTAAATAAAGAGACTATACTTTATTAAAATGAGCAGCAACACTCATTAATCATAATTCAACATTGCACTCTTGGAAGAACTGTCCTTCACTTTTTTGGCAATTATTTATTCTAGGAGCAATAAACTAACTGTATAACTCACCCGATAATCCCACAGTATCAAAAATTTGCATTTTTTTTTTTTTTTGTGAGTGATGGTGAAAAAATAAGCAAATCATTACTGAGACTGGTGATATTAAGTTAACTACAGTAAGCATATACAACTCAAGAGCTTGGACTTGGAATAAGTTATAACTAAGATGCAATAAAGATTTCTTCTTGGTCTCATTGCTAGGTTTTCAAATAAATTAATATTAATGATTTTTTGCAAGGAAAAAGTAAAATTAATATTTCTTGTTTAATAAACTCAGATTTTCCTGTCACTTCTTTCTATTCAGTGGAATCCTACTAGGACCCACCTTAATAGTAAGAACAATCTATAGATTTATTTTTCATGGTTACAACAAAGAATGGTCAGAGGTGGTAGATTATGAAACTTGGTTTTATTTCATTGTACTAATAATTATATTCACATTACTCATATTTCTATATCAATAACATGAAGTTATAGATACAGAAATATGATAGAAAATAGTTATTGAGTATCTAGTAATTAAAGCTGTATTTTGAATTGCATGTAATAATGATTATCATAGAGTGCATTTGTTAATTTTTTGTCAATAAGATTGTTCAATATTAAACATTAAAATCTCAAAATATAGTAATTTTGGTTAATCTGCGCTTTAGGTCCCCTACATCGCCAACTCACGAATTTGAAGCGTTTTCTCGCGCATGCTCAATAATTACTCGTTTGTTTTAGCCTTTCTTTGGCCACTAATTAAATTTCACTTTGAAATAGCGGTAGAATTTTTACCATGGCATCGGTGTTTTTGAAAACGCTCCAAGGAGGGGACCTAAACCGCATTTTCACCGTAATTTTATTTATTTTCAAGGGTGGGAAATTTGTTTTGTTCATATAAAGTACATTTGAATTATTTTTTGTTAGATGTGGATCATTCACTGTTTTTAATTATCTAAAATGCATATTGTATTTTCATTTTTAAGGAATAATTGTTTCGTTGTTAAATAATGTATTGGATATGTTTTTTAATTAATACTAGGCCTATTTTGTATTTATTTCTATATAACATACTAGGAATTATCTAGATGGCATTTAGGTACTATTTCACTTTGCTCGCACAAATCTTACTATGTGGACATTCATGGAAAAAAAGATAAGGAAATAGTAACTTGAAATAAATTTACTTTGATACTAAAACTATTTTTTTCATCATTTAAATTGTTCCATTCATAAAGGGTAAAAAAGGGTAAAAAATTAAAAATAATAATAAAAAACTAATACTATAAATTAATAGTTATTTTAGCTCTTACATGAAAATATAAAACATCACACAACTTGTTTGTTATAAAATACGTAAGAAAGTTGGTTGGTCGGATAAAAAACGTGAGGATTAGCTACACTGGCTGCTGTCTGAAACAATCTAAGTAAAAAAAGACAGAAAATCTCTACTTTTGTGTTATATTCAATATTCATTCATTTATTTCTTCGATTGAGAGCAGCAACGGCTCAGATTTACTGAGCAGAATATAGCCAACCACCTCACAATTTTAAACAAGGGAAAAGTGTGAGTCACACTTTTCCCTTGTTTAAAATTGAAATTTACATTAGGGATGGGAAGAAATACTTGTAATCAGTATTTTGTAATCGGTATTTTAATGTAACAACCTGTAATCAGTACTTTTTTTTCCAAATACTTGTTACTTCCTGTTGCAAAGCTGATGCGAGTCCAGATATGTTTCAAGTACGTGCCGAGCGAGTCGTACGTGCTTATTACAAAGTAACAAGCAGGTACTGATTACTTTGTACTCGCTTGTTCCAAAGTAATCCGGAACAACCACGTACTGATTACTTTGTTCTCGCTTGTTCCAAAGTAATCAGGAACAACCACGTACTGGCTTGTTCCAAAGTAATAAGGTACAATCGCGTACTTGCTTGTTACAAAGTAATAGTACAACCGCGTACTTGCTTGTTCCAAAGTAATAAGGAACAAGCGCGTACTCGCTTGTTCCAAAATATTCAGTGTAATTACAGTCGCTTTCTATAGGAGGGAGGATGGATAGGAGAAGGGAAATTACAGCTGGTTTAACTGGAAAATAGATGAGGGATTCTTTGAAATTGGAAGAAATCGCTTAAGTAAGAGAGGGGAGCATAATGAATAAAATGAATTCGTTTTAATATTTTATTAATAATTTATATAGTTATTTATAATAAAAATTACATTATATATATAAACTATAATTTAATAAATTTCAATAAAAAAAAATCGAGTTGCGAGAAATAAAAATAATAGATGCGCTTGAATGAAATAAGCATTTCGTTCATTCCTTTTGATTTATGAAATAAATGAGTTGGGAAAGTTAGTAATCGTGGTGCATTTATTTAGTGATTATCATTTTCTGTCAAATATATCACGTTTTTATTATTTATTATTATTTTAAGATTTTAATTTCCTTATTTTTAATTAAATTTTTAAAATGTGGTTTTTGTATCCAAAATTCTTCTAATAAATTGAAAAAAAAATGAATGGGATTTTTTAACTATATTTCAGTTTTAAAGATAATTTCATAATATATTTTACATTAATAATATAGCTTCAGTTTTTTACATTAACAAATAATTTATTAACAAACAAATAAATAATTAATTAATGTTTTTAATTAACTTCAATTTAATTCGTTATGAAGTTTTATTTTGAATTTCAATTAAAAATTAATTAATTTTATAAAATTAATTTTTGATTTCTATGTTTGTATTAAAAAAATCTAATTTTAAATTGAAAAAAAAAATTTTTTTTTTTGATCATTTGAACATGTGCGAAAATGTTTTTATACTAAGGTATAATAAGTATATTAATAAATATCAATCATTATACTCCAAATACTGCTTAAAATATTTTGATATCACAAACAAAACGCTGCATAGACTTATTGATATTTCCTGAATTTTATAATTTCAAACTACATCGAATTTTAAAATTATATAATTATTATTTTTAATTAAGAATGTAAATTTATTACTTTTAATTAAGAATTGTGAAAGTTTCAATTTAAATCCTGGAGTTAATTTGATAACAAAAAAGAATATATTTTGTATTGAAATTTTTTTGTCACAAATTACTGGACAAAATATAATATAATTCTATTTAAATAAATGAACTGAAATTTCTTACAAACTATGATTTTAATGAAAATTTAAAACAATGAAAAAATGTTTGAAATTTTTATAACCTAATTAGATAATAAAAGAAAATTTGAATTAACATGTATGATTCTTTTTCTATAAAAAATAATTATATATTTCAATTATATAAAAAATATTAATATTATTTTAAAATATAATTATAGAGTTCAGAGTTTTGCAAGCAAAATAGTTTTGTATTTTTTGATTATTAATAAGTTTTAAATAAATATTTTCATTCTATATCAAAATAATTTACATAGCTGAATAAAATTTCACACAATGAATTTTTATTAAATTGTAAAAATACTTTGATGCAGAATGAACATATTAATTTTAAGCTTGTTAATTACATATTTTGTATTTTATTTTGGTTTCCAGGTTTTTTAAATTAAAAATAAAATGTTTAAATTAAATTTATTATCGTTATCTTATTTATTCTGCTAATTTTTTTTTATTTTGATCAATATAAACATGTATATTTTTTATTCTGACATTGTTTAGTTTTGTCATTGTTTGTTAATTATATTGAGTTTAAAATATTAGAAAAAAAGTTGTTTCACATTTTTTACGATACAATTAATTTTTATCCGTATAATGGGAGTATTGATTTGAACATAATAAAGGCATATTTATATAAGTTTAAAATTTTGAAATGAAAAAGAAAATGAATAAATTAAGTCAGTTTTAACTTTTCGTCTTTATTTATGCCAAATGTGTATTTTTTAAACTATGGATGAATGTAAATAAAATATATTTATTTTGTTCCTCATTTTGCATTAAATATTACATAAAATTTAGATTTTTTGGAAAACTGTTTTATATTTTTTGATATTTAATGAATTTTTAAATAACTATTAAAGTTGCTCGAATATAGAATGATCATATTTACTTAAAGTATATTAAAACAGTATTAATAACAAAGCTAATTTATTTGTCTACAAATTATATAGGATTATTGAAATTAAAACAAGATATGTGTATTAATGCAATTTTTATTTCCGAAGAACCTGATTTATCTACCACATAAAATATATACAAATAAATGTTTTTTTATAAGAAAAATTACAGTTTATTATACTATCACAAATATTGATATAATTATTTTGTTAATGTTTAAAAATATAAAAAAATTTGAAAATTTTGTTTTTTTAATTAGTTGCTGTATTTTTTTAAGCAACTTTCAACAAAAAGTAATAATTTCTTTTTCTAACAAATAAAAAATATCTTTGTTATTAATTAATCCTCTCATATAACAATTATTCACAAATTATTTACCATTTAATTTTAAAATTTTATTTATTTCATTTAAAAATTTTACTAAATTGAAATAAAAAATTAAGCTGATAAAGTTGAAAAATAGGAATTATTTTCTTATTTTTATCTGATTTTATATTTTAAGTAACAGTGGAAAACAAAAAAATACTATTGAGTTATTTTAAGATTTAATTTTGACGAATAGAAATATTTAAATTCTGAAAATAAATAATGAAATATGAATATTTATATTGAATGAAAAATGTTTATGAAAAAGTTGGTAATTTTTCACAGAAAAACTGTTTTTGGAGAAAATTTAGATTTATCTGCATAATGCGCAATGCAGAGAAATATAAATTAAAGGATTGTAGAAAACACATAAAATTGCAACTAATGAAATGTAAGCCACATAAAAATTATTTTTCTTATAGATTATCACATAAACACCTATTATTTAAGTTAATATTTATTTATAAATGGTAATGATTTAAATTAATGCTAATTATAATAATTAATTTATAAAATTACATTAAATATTATATATTTAATAGTTTATTTTCATTAATTATTAATTCATTTAGTGTTAATTTAATTTTTAATAAATTTATTTAGTAAATTAATGAAAACTTTGTAAGTGTTTTTTAATCCAATAGATGGCAGCACATTAAATGTAACAAGTACAAAATGTAATCGGTAAAATACTTGTTACTTTGAAAGTAACTGTAATCAGTACGTACCAGGTACAAGAAAAGTAACTATGTCCCATCCCTAAGTGTGACATAGCTGATACTTATTTCTCCACATTAGAACAGAGAACATAGAGCTAGTAGTAGAGGAGAAAACAAATTCTTCTTCTTTATTTATTAATTAAGAAGTTAATTAACTTCAAATTTTTGATAAATTTAAAATTTCTTCACGCGTTTAAAATTGACAAATTTTAAGTAACTAAAATTGAATTTACATTGTTGGTTGAATCATAAGTATTACGCATATATTTCCTGCAATTTTTTGTTTGGTTTAGCAAAAAAAACTTTATTTGGTTCAAAAATACACTGCTCAAAACAATTAAAGGATATTGTACGTTTTATATAAAATAAAGACATAAGCGAAATTTTTTGCTGAAAATGGAAGAAGAGAATCACAAATGCAAATTTTTCTGATTTTCAAACTGTGGAGTATGCTAACTTTGAGTTCGACGTCAAAAACGTCGCTTCAGCGGCAGTGAATGAAATTTGATTTTCAACTGAATAAAAGACAATGAAGATAAGGATGATCGGCATTCAGTGACGGCTTTGTTTCGATGAGTACGATGTCTCATCGAAGTCATTTAACCGATTCAGAAGCTTGGAGAGTTGTTGATAGGTTAGAAGGGGGCCAAACTCAAGCCGAAGTAGTGCAAGCCATTGGAGTGTCACATAGTGTGATTTCCAGGATCTGGAACCATTTTTTGGAGACTGGAAGTGCTGGCCGAAGATCAGAGCAAGGTCTTACACGGGCAACAACGCCCAATGAAGATCGTTATTTAGTGTTAACGGCTCAGAGACACCAAAATATGAACTCTACTCTTCTCCAATAATACCTTCGCTCGGCTACTGACACCACGGTTTCAACTCAGACTGCCCGAAACCGGCTCTATGGTGTAGATCTGTATCACAGACCAAGATAATATTCGTCTGTGGTCTGTATGCTCGCCGACCGATGGTATGCGTTAAACTAACATCAAGGTATTATCGTTACCGCAGGGAGTGACAACAGAGCATGTGAACTGGAAGAGAAATGAATGGAGCAATGTCCTTTTTCTGACGAGTCCCGTTTTTCTGTTCATCCTGATAATAGGCGTATTTTCATCTGGGGGGATCATGGCAGTAGGAAAAATTCTGCGTTCGTGCACGAAAGTGTCAGATTTGGCTGTGGGGAAGTGTTGGTGTATGGTAGCATCTCCAATGATGGACACACAGTCTTCTATATCATTCGGGATGGGCTTCTAACTGGTCGCCGATATAGGGATGAGATCCTCAGACCTATTGTAGTCCCTTACGCTGCAGCAATCGTAGATGACTTCATTTTAATGGATGATAACTGCAGTTCATATCGTGCTAACTGGGTAGAGGATTTTCTTTTCAAGGAAGGAATCATACGAATGGAATGAGCAGCATGTTCACCAGACATGAATCCAATAGAGCACGTTTGTGACGCTCTAAGAAGACGAGTTGCTGGCCACCAACCACTCCCACAAACTCTCCAAGAACTGGAAAGTGCTCTTCTGGAAGAGTGGGATAGAATACCCCAACTCGTGATTAACCGCTTGCCTTATTATCCCGAGTTATCTCGGGTTCATATATATTGCAGTTGATTATTATCCCGAGAAAACTCGGGTGAAGCAAAATTGTCAGTACGATTTGTTTTATCACGTTTTTACTAGGTCTGGAGGAAATGAAAGGAAATATTCTGTTTTAACATGCAATTTGCCTTTTCTTTAATTTTGCGGTTCTTTTCCGGGATTGGCCACATGTTTCTCTATGGTATAGTATACGATGGCTTGTAGATTAGTAATGTACAAAGGAGGATAGTTGTGTTGAAAAAAAGTAAAATAATGGTGATGATGCCGTAAAAAATTAGACAGATACCAGCGTACGGAATGTCAGGTATCACTTTGTGTTTCCCTTGTTTCAAAAACTATCATACAAAGACTAATATTTAACTTTTTTGCCCGAGATAATTTGGGATTGAAAACTAATATTAAAACTACATGCTTTTACACCAGTGAAAAATTTAAAATTCAACTTAAAACCTACATATTTTGTTTTGTTTCGTTTTTTTGTATTTAGTAATAAAATAAAAAAAATGTGTTGATTTTTTGCAATTTTTTTTCAAAAAAATTTGAAAGGGAAGTGGTTAATAGCCTCATTGACTCCATGCTTCAAAGGTGTTCAACGTTGCTGGTCGTCAGTGGAAACCATATCCCCTACTGAAAATGATTTTCTTTGAAGAAAGCAGCTTTTCTTATTCTTTTTTTCTCATATTCACAAATTGTGTTTTTTTCCTTTTGCACACAAATGCGCAATAAAATGCATTTTTTTCTGTCAAACATGTTTAACTTATTCACATATAACTCACTACGTCTGTCGACCATTTATCAATCAGCTAAAATGTTTCCCACAAGATCAACCTAAAACCGCAATATCCTTTAATTATTTTGAGCAATGTATTTATTTTTAAAATTTACACTTTTTTACCGGCTAAGAACTTTCTAATAATATGAAAAATTACTAACAAGTCTATAAAGTAAGACAATGTAAGTAAACGAAATCACTACAGTATAAATAACATTTATTTTGAATATTTTATTAATAAATTTTGTTTGAAATAATGTAAAATGTGATTGTCCTTGAATACTGTAAGAAGAACTATTTTCAGTTGCTCAATATAATTGAGCATGCATGAGAATCAAATTATCCCCCCCCCCAAAAAAAAAAATCTATAATATAAATTATACAATTTTTTGTAATTAAAAACATTAAGCTTATTTTTTAACAGTTTCTGTTTTAATATAATTTGCATTTTAAAACAGTTTATTTAATACCAAAGAAAAGAGTCTGAAAAGGTACAAAACATAAAATGTTTATTTTACTTCTAAGCAACATAATATCACCACTACTTTCTCATTATATTTTTATAGTAAAAAAATTTAAGATTATTAAAAATGTGAGAAGAAAGATGTGAAGCAAAATTTCATTTAATATACAGCAACTGCCGTTATCGCATCAAGGGAGATCTTCAGAGAGGAGCAGATAAATTCGGGGCGCCAAATAAATTCGGGATACAAGACAAAGGGTAGACTTAAACTGCTCCTTATCTAAAACTCTTTTCATACTTTGAATGATGACAACGCTCGTTACTAAAGCACATACTCTTATGTTTCACTTTCTGTGCAAATTTAAGCTCTGCAATTATGCTATACTTTATGTTATTCTCATCAATATTTTGTTAATTTTCCATTAACCATCGACAAGCATAAATTTATGCTTGTCGATGGCTACTCATACAAATAATAATTTTTAAATTTTCAACATTAGAAAACTAATTTTTGTGTAGTATATTTATAAATATGAAGTATCGAAATTAGTTAATGTAATATTTTAGGAAACCTTTTAACTATCGCTTCTTTTGCAAAAATATAAATGAACATAAGCAAAAGCACTGAATTTCTGTTAAAGATTAAAAAAAAAATAATAATACTTATTATGATTGAATTATTTTCAATTTCTTAAATATCTCCAAAAAAATATACAAGAATTTGAAAATATTGGTGAAATAACTGTTATTATATTAAAAACTTCACAACTTTTAATATTAACTGATAACTTCAAACTCTATATAATTATTAAGAGGATCTTAATTATTGCATATCGCAGTTGTTCAGCATCCTCTCTTCAACGTGTTTCCAGACTCGAATGCGACCATCGTGATGTTGCAGACAGAAGCGTGACTCTTCAGTAAAGACAAATTCATTCCATTCTGCCATCTACATCCTTCGTTCACTACACCATTTGCAGCGGAGATATCGATGACTCTGTGTCAAGTGTAGACGAAGCAATGGACATCTAGGGGGCAGACCACTCTGCCGTAAATGGCGTCGAATAGCACGCGTAGGCACTGGTAGATGCGTTACCGACTGAATGCGCTGCACTAGGGTTCGTGATATGACTGACCAATCCGTTACTGCTATGTGCACAATTTGTCTGTCATCACGTGGAGTACTGAAATGGATGCGATTGAATACGTCGGTCATTCTGTATACATTCTTGCATCCAACGATTATATTTTCGCATAACAGATGTCTGGTTTCGTCCAATATGTCTGCCAATTTCGCTGGAAGATAATCCACAATCTCGGTAGGCCACTATTCTTCGTCTACCGAACTCGGATAATTGATCAAAAAATGATTGCTGTTTTTTACATAATGTATGATTCGATTTTTTTTTTTTTTTTTTAAATTTTTATTTTTTATTTTTTTTTAATTTATTTTTTTTTACCATAAGAAAAACACAATTGCCGAACTTGAAATTCTCAAAATCTCCAATCCTTAAATAGTGCTGTGTTGCCATTGAAGCGCGTCTGCGCTGAAATTAATCATTTGCATATCTCACCTCCATTAATGCATGTTGTAAATTTTATGTTGTTTTTGCTTGATTCCTTCAGAGTGTTGCATTTACGGTGGCCAGCAGTGTATTTATTTATTTCATTTGTTAAACGCCAGTTACATTGACCTTTAGTCCATTAAACTCGTTGCTTGTCAATGGCACTGAAATCTACAACAAAAATTTTTCAATGCTTCGCACTCATTCAAATTTTCGGCCTACATTGGCCGTCCACTTTTACATAAAACGCACAACGGCAAATCAGCTAGTCCAATGGGAAATAAATTATTCTGTAGACAGTCGTGTCTCTTCAACAGCCTAAAAATGCAACCACAACTGATAGCAGGTGATCAGGAACTAAAGCTGGGTTTGTTTAAAGAACACTTCTAGGCTAGCCCTCCCAATCCCGAGTGGCAAAATCTCTAAAAGTCTTTAGATATGTTAGCGATGTCAGAAACTTAATGGGATGAAAGCTTGGCACTCATTTTGGACTTTTGGAGAACTGTATTCCCTTTTTTTTGCAAGCATATCAGCCATTTCATTACCATAAATACAGCAGTGTGAAGGTACCATTGAAAAGGTATCTTGTAGGAAAGTTCTTTCTAACACTGTGAAGGCATATATTCTTACCCTCTTGATAAGAAAAGACGCCCTGTTTTGCTGAAATCGAATGAGACAGAACAATAACCCTTCTGAACAAGTTGTGTGTCAATGATAATTGTTGGAGAGCTACATGAATGGCTTTCAGCTTTCTATCAAAATGAGCGGAGTAAGCCTCTATGTATGGTATATAGAAATTGAAAAGCTTGCTAAAAATTCCAGCTGCATCCACCTGGTTCCTATTGGTCAAAGAGCCATCCGTATATATACATGTATCCATTCCTGAGGAGGAAAACGTTGCTTGTTTCCAAAGCTATAATTCTTATTTGTTCCTGACTCATTTCCTTCTTATCTATTTACATTTCGAGGTCAAACCACACATCAAGGAAGTTATAATCCAAAGGATTTATCAAAAACTGCAATGCTGGTTTCAGTGTTCTTATATGATTGTATTGTTCTAGGTATAGAGTGGCAGGTCTCGTTGTGGTTCACCCTGGGTTACGCTAGACCTGGTACAACTTTTCCGCTTGGGGATGGCTCCTACCTGTATATATTTAAGGAATAAAATCTCAATTTTATGTTAACTAGTTCAAGCACAGTACAAGGTTGGTCCATTGAAGTCTATTGTAATTTTTCTCTCTCTCGGTTAAAATTGTTAACATTAACTATTGGTACTCGACAGTTGCAAAGAATTGTAGCCAATTTAAATTTAGGAAGAATTCCAACTTTCTTTTGGACCAACTCCAGCAACGCTTTACATTGGACAAAAGGCAACGGAAACTAAACATCTTTTGTACGTAATAGAGAGCGAGAAATTAGACCAGTGAGTGAACTAGAAGATTGGCATTATGTACTTGGATCGATCAATCAAACGGACTTACCCTTCTGAAGTTGTTCCACTAAGCATTTGGAGAAGACAGCATAGTGGAAAGGTTCACCTGCCTGGGGTCTATTGCCCATCTGATAAATGACTTAGTTCTGAATTCTTCGTAAATGAAGAAGTGTTCAAAGAAAAGAGAAAAGAAACTATTTTGTATCATCTAATGGTGAAATCTTGAAAATAAGGATAAATCCTTCACCTAAAAAGTTTTCGAGCTATAATAAAACTATAAAAATTGTTGCCTGGTTATTTCGATTCTTCAATAATTGTCGTATACAGATAAATACTTGATAAAGTCGCCTTGATTCCGGAAATATTTTATAGGTGGGTATGGAGTTATCAGAATGATTTAATACGAAAGCTTCGTTAATTAACAAGATGAAAAATTAAAACCTCGAAGAGCTTTCAAAAATAAAAACAAAATCATCCGTTTACGAACAAAACTTCTATGTTGATCAGATAAAAGGTTTTAAAATGCCTGAAACTTTACCTTCAAAACATGAAGTTATAAAGGTTATAGTAATACAGATTTATGCAAATCTGCTCATATTACGGCTCAAAAGCTGCTTAACATTTTAAAAGAACTATTCCGGGTTCTTCATGATAGAAAGACATGAGAGTTATCTTACCCAAATGCATAATCTGTAAGAGACATTCTGCTTAAGAGCTTGATACACTCACTGCGTCTCTTCCAGAGGACCTTATATAAGAGGTTGCTGCATTTAAAATCTGTGGTGTTGATTTAAGAGGACTACTGTTTCTTAGAGATAATGATAAATCTTGAGTATATCAATTCACATGTGCTGTCTGTAACGCAGTACACATTGCATTAATGATTTCGTTATCTACACAATCATTTTTAATGACTTTGTTCAGGTTCATAACCCGAAGAGGACGATACATCATTATTTGTTGCAATAATGTGGGTGATTCAAGTTTGCTCAGTGCACTAGATGGGAATCTTATTGTAAGTGACACTGCTCTTCATCCTATTAAGTGGAAATTTAATTCACCAACCATCTCTTGGTGGGTGCATGATGGGAGAGACTGGTTCTTAAAAAAGTTATTGAAAAGAGTATTGGGTCTATCGTCTTTAATTTATGAGCAGATGAAGACGTTGTTCTGTGATTGGGAATCCATAATTAATTCAAAATCGATGAAATATATAGCGGAGAATGACGCAGAGCTGGTTTTATTAACTCCTTCAATGTTTTTGGAAGATATCAAAATAATGGTGTTCCAAATGTGGCAGAATTGATGACCAGAATCTTAACTAACATATTGAAACCAGATAAAATTTACAAAAAGTTTAAGAAACAGATTTCGATCGGAATACTTGGAAGCTCTGCTTCAGAAATTAGAATGTAAGACTTCTGGTATAGCAGTTGGTGACATTGTCTTGATCAGCAGCGACAACATGAAGCGTATTTTAGCTGTTTGGTAAAATAATCGGATTAATAATAGGAACAGATTGTGTTACACGGCTAGCAAGATTGAAAACAATACGAGATGAGTTGCTGAGAGAAGAAACTGCACGATGGTAAGTTGCCTCTATCCTTTAGAAGTGTCAACACCAGAGTCAACTCTAATTGGAGAAAAATTGTCAAGTGCTAAATATGGCGAGTAACCGTTGATCAATCAACCAGTTGAATGCAATATTGAATCATCTGAGGAAACAAGAAAAACTTTAAGTGTCCGATCATCAAGGTGCCTCATAAACTGAACTTGTGAACTGTTTATGTAGTCTTGCTGTTGTAGTTGAGATTACAATTAGTCGTAAGTTAAATTTCAAGATAATTAACTTAAATTAGTGGATGCCAGACTGATTTTCTGATGAGTATGGTATTTTAATTATCTTTTAAGTTGCGAATAGTAATATTTTCTTTCTCTTGTTCTATTTATGCAATAAGAAATGGTTTTTTAAGTTATTTTAATAATTATTTACATCATTCTGAGTATTATTTTGTGCTTTAAAGCAGTGAGTGTGTGTTTTAAAACTGTAGATATCTGTTGTATGATATTGTAAGGGAAGGAGTTTTCATTGAATGATTCATTGCATGAACGAGAATAATAATGTTTTCTAATGTCGAAAATTAAACAGAACATCTTCGATCAGCTCAGGTACAAAACCTATTACCTCCTGATCATGAGAAAAATTCCTTTTCCTATTATTATTCTTTCCCATTAACATTAAACATTTTTAAAGATAGCGGCCAAATGATCAAGGTATTGTCTATTTTGTCTGCATAAGCCCCTTGTAATTTTGGAACACGCTCAAATAACGAAGTTAACATGTGAGCTAGTACCTTCTACTTCACATTTACTGTATTAGAAAATGGAGTTGTAGATCTGGTGCTTTTATAGAGTATAAAAACTCTCAGCATGATTATCTCTGCAAAGATTTATGATAACCAATGATATCTAAGAATTCAAAGAAGTGTTTCAAAAAAGTTTTTATTTAGTAGACAAACCGTATATATAACTAGTTTCTTATCTTTTATTGCAGCGTTGGTGGTTTGGGCAGAACATGTGAGTTAAAATATAAGTAATCACTTATACATTTTTTATGCAGACTTAATAAAAAAATTCTTTAATAAACTGGATGTTGCATATCAGATTAACAATGTAGCAAAACAAATAAATTGGAAAAAGAAATTTATTCAAATCTTATAGCTATTTTCGAAATTACAATATGCATAATCTGTATCAAGTGTATTTGAGCGTAATTCTTAACTTCTTTAATTTTATAAATTCAAACTTCAAAATTGCAGGAACACTCTTTTAAAAATTATATATTAAGTAAAACATATTAAAAATATAATTTTAACTATGTTAATATATTCACAATGGAATTCAACATTTATGATTCATTGTTACTGTTAGTAAATCAGAAGAAAGAACATGAATCATTTTTATAAAATGGATCTTAACAATCTCAAGAAACTATTAAAAATTCATGAAAACAAAATATTTTAAGCATAGATAAATTCTTCATGTATACAAAACATTACAGTTCAGTGTAATAATTGTAAGTAACCAAGGAGATAAGTGAAGAGTTAATATAATTTACACATGTTTTTTTGTTTTGAAAGACAAGCCAAAGTAAATAATTTTTTTCTAGTGAACTGAAGTTCAAATACTAATGATATAATAATTTGTTTTTGCATTTAAAGACATCATATTAACTCAAGAAAATATGCATAAAATATTATCGAATAAGCGCATTTGGCTGATTTAAGAACTAAGTTACATCCACTAACATCCCTGTATTTAGTTTAAAAATTGACCCATATTTTACCACAATTTTATTAAATTAAAAACAAATTTCTCTTAATAATAAATTAAATAATTTAAAAAGCATCCTTCAAAATTATAAAAGAAATTATTATAATTTTTTAAAGAAAACTTCACTTTGAACTAAAAATGAAATTTTGTAAAATGAAATCTTTCTTTTAAGCACTTTCATTTTGTATAACTCAAAGGATAATTGTTTTTTTTTTTTTTTTTTTTTTTTTTTTTGTGTGTGTGTGTTTTAGATGACACTTGGCAGTGCCAAGCCCACCCGTCAGAGACTAGGCGATTGAAATCAATGAGAGAGCGTCTTCCGTTTTTTGAATAGAGTGCCCTCCTACGAAAGTGGAAGTACGACTTTTGGCACATAGATGGCAGCACTATCTAAATCTTCCAATTTAGAGATTGAAACCAGTGAAGACCCAAAGCCTGGCTACAACCCCCACGAGAGGTATTAATTTGTAATGGGAACAAGGAGGACATTGCGACCCGACATATTTTACGTGCCCCCGTCGCCATTATTGGACACAACGGAGTTTTGGCTAAGCTGGGATTCGAACTCATGACCTTTTGGTAACGAGAACGACGCCCTAACCAACCAGGCTACCGCGGACTAGTCTAATTGCTAGAGTTATTGATGTTAGCTATAATTAGATAGTATATTAGACAACAAATTTAATTCCATAAAGAAGTTATTAAAATATTTTTTTATGAAATTTGTTATATTTGATTAACTGAGCCATACATTTTGTCAAAGAAAAATATGCATTGCCCTACAATCAAATATTTGTAAATGAATGTGATAGGGAATTATAATTATATAGAAGCGAAAGTATGTGGAGATGCTATGTAAGAAAGGAAGAGCATTCAAGGTATGACTCATCATATAAAGTTTTATCTTGAGGAATTGACATGGCCAAAATCCTATGAGGAAAATAAGCATTTACTTACATGTTAAAAGCAACCACAGAAGTTTGATAACTACAAACTATATACAATTAATTTTAAAGTGCCCTAGTTTTAAAAGCAGGAATTGTGAAAATCATGTTAAACTCAAATTTGAACATCAAACTATATTTTAAATATTAAATTGTTAAGGCACTGGAAATCTAAAATTTGATTTATATAAAACAAATAATATGGGAGATATAAAGCGAGCGTTAACTATTTACCATCATTAGAACTACATTGCCAAATCAGCATTATTGCTTAAATTTATATCAAATGAAATATAAGAAATTTTGCATAGTTATAAATTGTACAGTAATAAGAGTTTTTACACAAAATAATTAACTGTTATATTTCTCTTGCAAATCTAAAATGTCTTAAAATAAAAACTACTTAAAAAAAAATGTCAATATTTTATGTAACTACTTTACGAAACATTAGATTATGAAACTGATGTATGAAAGATATTGATAAGTAATAATCTTTGTAATCACCAAATAATATTTTTTTTGTGAACATGATTGATTTGTCACTCAATAACCATTTTTTTCCACATAAGAAGTTATTAACCCTGGATCTAGTTTAATTTAACTTCAAAACCATTATAAACATCCATGCCTTACACAGGATTCAAATTCACAAATTGCAGAGCAAAAAGCTAGAGTGATCACCTTTCATGATTATCAAATGGAGCACAAAGAATTTAATTATGAATTCACTGCCACTTTTAAAATTATTCATAAAATTTTTCCCACAGAAAGTTAGTTTGCCATAGCTTTCCTGTAATTTATTGATTAGCAAAAAGAGGAATGTATTATAACCCGTAAAAGAATCCTTAACTTGTTTAAAAATTGGCTATCAGATTACTTATAAAGTTATAATTAATGATGAATATTGATATAATTTTCCCACGTTTCACAATGTAAAAAGTTCCATGAAAAAAGAAAACACCAGATGTAGTCACATTTGGTTTTGGTTATTTCTTAATCTTTTCTTTGGAAAAAAAATTATGTGGATATTGTTTTTATTTAGAAAGTGAGACTGTGGTAATTATAAGTGCACTTTTTCATTAAGTCTAAGAAATGAACAGCTTAAACATTTTATTTTAGAAAATTTTTCCAACAGAAGTATTTTAATGCCAATGGAGACTACTTTGAACACTACTAAATATAATTTTATAAACCTAGTTACATTTCAAAAATTCAGAATGACTTCTTATATTCTGATTAATTATTTATGACACTTCATTTCATTTTCTCCAGTTTCAAATAATAAAATTATTTCAATAAATATCTCGATGTAATGATATAAAACAATAAGCATTTAAATTGCCTATAAAATCATTTTCTCACTACATTAAATTTTTTAAAAAGTAAATAAGTAAAAATAAAAAAATATTTTATTAGTTGTGAAAAAATTTGGAACAAAAATTCAATTTATTCTAAAAGTAATTTTTGCACATTGTTTTTTATTCAAGATGCTTAGAAATGAAATTATGCTATGTACAAATGCATATTTTTTTTCTAAAAATTAACCATACAAATACTTTTAAAAATAGGATAGAAACTTTTAATAATAGTTTACAATTATAAGCTCTCATTCTTTGGAAACTTAACAAAATATACACACAAAAATAAAAATTTTCAACGATAAAATAAATCACATATATGCAGCCCATCCAATATACATTTGACTGAGATTTTTAATGTCCACAGCTTCCTGGAATAAAAGAAATAATAAATTAACAATTTTGGAATATTTTCAACTTTTTAGGCTATATTAGAATTTTGTAAAATTACCTGAATAAGATGATTTACTTGTCCTTCAATTGATAATGGCAGGCCTTGCTGCTTAGTCTTTGATTTAATAATACCATTCAGACGCAGTTCTATGTCTTTTACATGAGTTAAACCC
Source organism: Latrodectus geometricus (assembly GCA_026290005.1). Lineage (NCBI taxonomy): Eukaryota > Metazoa > Arthropoda > Arachnida > Araneae > Theridiidae > Latrodectus > Latrodectus geometricus. Next base: position 94,656 of record JAPDSC010083011.1, on the reverse strand, counting down.
TAATCACAAAAAAAGTGCATCAGGTTTTATTAGAAACATTTTTGTACAGACACTGTTTATTTAATTACTTTACAAAACAACTCTAAAAAGTAAAATAATTTTTTTTTAATGCTATATTGCAATAAGGAATTTCATTGTTTAGTGAACTAAAACTTGAATCAACACAATTCTGTATCTTTAATTTGGATTAAGACTTAAAAAATTTTATCAGATTTTACTAGGAATATCTTTCTACACTTAGATTTATTTAGTTACTTTCAAGATATAAAAATTTATCAAAAAAGATAACTTTCAAAACAAACTGAAATGCAGAATTGTTTTTAAATGTTATATTACATTATAGGATTTTATTATTTAGTAAAGTAAAAATTTGATTAAAGAAGAATGATATTTTCTAAAAATACACTACATTACAAATATAACCTAAATACAAAAATTATTAACACAAACTTTCTCAAAAATGATTGTATGTTTTTAATAGATGTTGTTATGCAACAATACTTCACAAAAAGTAATGTTATATTCTTGTTATAACATTATAGAGTTTCAATAATGAACATTTTTAATAGAATATGTAATAAATTATTATTGCATTATTATTAGAAATATTTTAAATTGTTTACCTAATCAGCTTTGTTATAAATATTGTTATACAGTTTGGCAAACAGAAGAATTAAATGAGGGCAAGTGTACTTCACTGCAATTTTAACATCTTATAAAAAAAGTGAGTAGATAAAAATATTACTACAATTATGCAATACAAATTCATAATAACTTCAACATCAAGCTCATTCATTAATGTAAACTGTGTGCAAAATTTTGTATATTGGAAAGACAATTATAACATATTTCACTATACTTTTAAATTTAATATTTTTTAGAAAACAAATAATTTTCTGCAATAGTATATAAGATTATAGACTGTAGTTTTAAATTTATAACAAATATAAAAAAATTATATCAAATCTTCATTATTAGTTTTTAAATTGTTCTTCATGTTTCATAATGATGTTTCAATACTGTCATAAAAAGTAAATTTAAGAAAATTATTTTTAACATAAAAATGAATTCTAAGTATTCTAGTTTAAAAAAAAAAAAAAAAAAAAAAAAAAAAAAAAAAATTGATTATGCAATAATTGTATAATTGGCTTATATTTTTCTTTAAATTTTTCTAAATATGAATGAACGTTTTATCAAATGTCCTGCAAGTACTACATTTCAGATTAGTTAAAGAATTCAAATTTTATAGTTTAATACAACATGATGTGAATAAATATTTTTCAAAGATGCTTAACATATGTCCTTTGATAGAGATTGGACAGCAAAAAAATGTATGATAGGAGATTATTTAAATTAATTTAGATTAGGATTTTTGCTATACTTTTTTAAATCAAAAAATGTCAGCATCACTTTTCATTTTTGTAGTCTTCTTTAGATAGGCAATTTACAATTATTTTTTTGCCAGCAAAAGTAAAATTTTAAATTTCTTATTTTCCTTTTTTTAATATCTTGAGATATTCTTTATAAGTTTGCATAGTTATTATGCATAATGAATTAATTTAATAAATAAATATTTCGTAGAAATAAGTAGATTTCCAATATTATTCACTCTTTATTTACATTTTCTTATCGTAATTTACTTTTGCATTGTTTCATTTTTTTCAAATTTTCTTAGATAAAGTACTATAGAACATGGAAATTTTGCTAATTTTTAAGTTTATGGCGATATAATGATCTCAGTGCAGAGCTTATATTCACAAAACTTTCCAGATCAAGTGTTAATTTTTTCCAATTTTAAAATGTAATATTTATGGTGATGCCATTTCTTTTTCTTTGAATTACACACTTATATGGCCATAATTAACATAAACGTACTTGCTCATTAGTTATTTCTCCAGATTCATGCTGAGTTTTATTGTGTTTTGATCTGCTCCATTCTACCAAAGGATCATGCACAAAAGGTCGGAGAACACTAGACAAGGAAATAAAATTAAAAAATGTAAAGGAATGATTTAAAATAAAATGTCATAAGTTTTCAATAGTTATAGTTGATTGATTAATATGTTGAATCAAAATTAAAATAAATAAAATTTGTTACCTCATTAAGGCGTCTGTTTTGCTGCGCATCACACGCATTGTAACTTCACATGCTTTTCTGAAAGCTCCTTCATAGCCTGTTGGACCCTGAAAGAAACATATGAACTTAATTTATAAAATAATATCTCTATTAAGTTATCTTATACCTTCTCCCTAATAAGTGAATTAATATTTCATTCCCTTCTAGCCTTAGCAAGTAATTATAATTTATTTTAAATAAAACTAAAGTTTAAAAAATTCCAATATATGCAAAATACAGCAAATATGTACATATATTTTGAATTTCCTGTAATATCTCTGGAAATAATAAAAATAATATAAGCACAATTATTTGATAGGTTTTTCTCTATGGTCCTTTTTGGTACATGAGGGCTGATTAAACACAGGGATACAGTTTAAAACAGATTTCAAACATTAGCAAACATTGAAACCTCAGTTTGGAATTTAACCATATTAACTGTTCAAACCAGAATGCTAACCTATCAGTTGAAACAATTTGGTTTCAATGTTTCATCTCAAATTAAACTTTCTTAATACAATTTACAGCAAAAATTATATAACGTTTCTATTCTATAAAGATATTTATGAATAGCATAATAAAAGGTTTGAATTTTAGGCACTACAAATATTCTAATTCTTAATATAACTCTTATAAAGTATTTGCATCGAGCCAATTTTATGACAAGTTCTGCTTGATGAATAGAGACTGCTAAACCATGAAACAAAGTCACACTAACTCAAGATTAACAAAAGAAAGATATCATTGATCTGACGTATGAATTTTAAAGCAAGAACGCATTTCATATAAGTGATTACAAGTTTATTATTGATGTTCTATGGTTACTTTTTGTACACAAGAATTAATTTTATTGAGACCTACAATTTAAAATAGATTCTAAACTACAACAAACATCATTCAATAAAATAAGTTAAAACAGTAATAACAAATAATAACAGTTGAAATGGAGGCCAGATGGCTTACCATTTGGCTGCCAAGCAAGTGATTAATAGAATGAGATTTTTCAGTTGGGTTATATTGAAATAAAATTACAAATAGTTCAAAATTCAAGAGAGATTTACTTAATTGTTCGGTAATTTCAATGAATTTAAAAATAAAAGAGAATAAGTAAATAAATTTGAAATTTCTATTCATTTCACAATTTTCTTAATTTTTTGTTAAAGACAAAATATTTTTATAATTATAAATATAATAAATTATATTCTGCTATGATAAATTTCTTTTGCTTTTAAAATAATTTGCAAATAAGTCTGCAATTTCCCAAGGTTTTCAAATATTTATTTTAATGAGTTCATTAATTAAGCAGTTAATCATCATGAGTTCATTAATCATCATTTTAAGTTTCAAACATAGTGGAAAGAAAAAATGTGGAAAAAAAAATTTTTTTTTTACTTATTGCTACTAAATGCTAAGAGGTACAATTAGAGAAATTTAATTTAGAAACTAATATTGAACTTATTATTTTATACAAGGTCTGACATAAATTTTTACATTAAAAATAGCAAATAAATTTATAATTAATAATAATAGATATATTATATTTATGATTAAATATTATTTTATTTCTTAATCATAAGATTTGAAAACTTCACATTAAAATAGCAATTTAAAATAATAAATGTTAAAAATGAATGCATAAAAGATTTTTTTAATACATCATTTTAAAGAAAATATTGCTTTCAAAAATATTTTTATTCTTTTAACAAAATAATTTAATGAAAAAGTGTATCACATTGAAAATTTTTTAAAGCACTTTATTTTATAGACTCCAATATTGAATAAAAATATAAAATTGTTATTTATATTGTAATAAAAATATAAAATTGTTATTTATTTTAAAATTAGTTAAATTCATTAAATAGAACTATTTTTAATGTTATTTGATTTATGTAATGAATAAAAAAGTTTTGTGAACTTTTTTGATACATTCTAAACATAAAAAGATTGATATTTAGAATAAATTTACTGGGACAAAATTGATTCTCATAGGATAATAATAGGGTGAATTTTGTGAAAGATAGAACCAATCAGGTAACTACACTATGTTTATTTACTTTCTCTTTAATATTACCATCATAATGCAAGATGATTGTTTTTCCTTAGTATTGATTTTAACAAAATGTTTTATTTTAAATACTATAATTTTATAATTCTTTTTTATGTTTACAAAAATAGCCAATAAATTTATTGAGAAGGAAAGAAAACAGATATTTTTTTTCATGAAAATTTAAATATCATAATTGCTATTAGATATGACAAATTTTAATTTAAGCAAACTATTTTATTTTAAAGCAGAATGTTATAGTTTATTTTTATGTAAGACTACTTCTACAAATCTCTGATTACATTAAAACATTGATAATCATTTCCTTCTTTTATATTGTATTGATGTTTATTATAACAAGATTATTCCTCCTATGTTGATTCCTTTTAAATCAATTGTCAATTATAAGGCATAAACAAATCCATAAACATTTAACAATTTTATCTGCAACATCTTGAAATGTTTCAAATGAGATCTTATTATTATAAAAATTCAAATTGTGATTAAGTTACTCTCAAACTTATCTTTCAAACGGAATTTAAGTATAAAAAAATTATTTCTGCAATCTTGAAAAAATGAATTTTATCAATAAAATAAATTATCATACATTTTTCTTGACACTTTTTTCATAGTTTTCCTTTTTTGAGAAACTTTTTCCTTTTTATATTTATAAGGCTTTTTATTATATTTCATTAATTTCTAAACATTTGATAATTATATATAAATCTGGAAATATTTTTCAAATTAAATGTAAAATAAAAAAATTTCTTTTGAAAACAATTCATAATTTGAATGCTTTTTTATAACAATCAACATTATATATTATGCATTTTAAAATCAAAAGCAAACAATTGAAACATATAATAACAACTAATAAAAGGGAAAATTATCTTAATAATTAGCTCCTTTATAACTTATCATTATACACAATGGAATGAAATATATAATGTAAAACTAATCAATATAATATATGCATAATCAAATGCAAATTTAATATAATGAAATAAAATAATGTAAAATTAGTTATCAAAATATATGGATAATCAATGGATCAATGATTACTTACCATAGCATCAACCATATTATGAGTCAAGCGAAAAGGTACACACTCTGGACACTCCATTGTTTCTCCCTAGACATTAAAGAATATTTAGAATTATGAAAATAATATGTGTAATACATTAGCAGCATTTAAGAAGAAAGCAAACGCACCTTATTAAATAGACAATTCAGATCAACATGTACAGTATCACCGCAACTAGAATCAAATAAAATATTTTCTCCATGTCTGTCTCCTAGGCCAACAATATACCCAACCATGCTCATAACAGCAGTTGTTCGGGCATAAGCAAGACGGGCGTGGTACCTTTGAAATAGTAAATTCTTTTAAATATGAACAGTAAGAAAAAGTTCAAAAGCACTTATTTTAGCACACAAAGAAATTATTCTAATTTTAAAATGTCCCTATATGATATGTAAAATAAACAAAATTGTGCAAAGAAAATGAAATGTAATGAATAATGATAGATAAATTCATAACAAAAAATAGCTGTTTGTTAAGCCTAATGTGCAGATATTAAATAACTTAAATTTTTTCATACTTTTATCAGAGATTCTATTAGTGGTTTCTTGAATGAACTCAAATAATGTCCATATTTGAAATAAAATGAATAAAATTAAAACATCATTTAAGACAATATTATGAAACTTACAGTGTAAATATTAAAACTACATCAAATGAAAGATTTAAACATTCAATTTTAAATAAATTACATTAATTTATGAAAAAAGTATAAATATCACTTGAATAAAATTTAAGATTGTTTTATAAGCTACTTTTTTGATAAAAATATTACATTTTAGGAAGATTAATTTTTATATTTCATAACATGAAAATAGATTATGATTAGCAAACAAAATTTAATGACAGCAAAAAAGTTATTTAAATCACATCTTTTCTATTATTAATCAAATAGATATGTAATCAATTCATTGAGTTCTGAAATTATATGTTTCAAATAATTAAATTTAAAAAATATACATTTATAAAGATTGGAATAAAAAATTATTTTTTTTTAGTTGTTTGAAAAAAAGGCACCTATTGCTTTAAACTATATAAATAGAGAAGATAAGTAATTCCTTTGCAGAGGGAGCATTTTATTTTTCTTTAATATAATAACAATTAAAAAAAAAAACTATTTGCCACACATACTGATAATGATTATCATATTGAAAGATAACTTTACACAGTTAAAATATTTCATTGGATATAACTGTTTTTGATACCAGTCATTAACCTACTATAAGATACCTTTCAACAAAATATTACACATTTATTACATCATATGAAGTTATTTTTAGATTTAACATACTTTAAAATCGTACTCTACTTTATCAAGAATGAAAAAGATTTTTGGAAACTTAAAAATATCTAGAATATCATTATAGATCAATTTTTGGCATACATTTTGTAGAAAAATTCCATATAAAGTGTGAAATATCATGGCAATAAGAGTAAAAAGTAAGGATTATTGTTAATTGCACTTAAACTTATTATCAAAAGATACTTAAAATTTTATTTGCAAAGCTACATTATTATTTTTTATATGATTAGAGATTTGATTAATCTAAGCATTTTTTCTTTTAATAATGAACCCCATTGAAAATTGAAATTAATTTACTGATTATGTAAATTTTATGTCAATAGTCTAAAATTATATACATAAGTTTTATTCAAAAGAAATTTGAATACAGATAGAAAAGAAAAAAATCAGTGCACATGAAAATGTACCAATATAAAAATATGACATTTTAAATTATATAAGACCAACATTGTTGCTAATTACTACAAATAGATTACAAACTAATGTAGCTCATAAACCAAAAAAGAGAGAGAGAGAGAGAGCGAGTGATTATAAAAAAAAAGTATCACCTTTATGTAGAAGTACACAGTGATAACATTAAATGAAATGAAAACAACATTTGGTTAAAAACTGAATGTAAAATGAAGTTTCAATATATACTTTTACAGAGTGCAAAACTAGAGTTTATGTTCACGAAACATCAAAATAAATTTTTTTGACCATTTTTAAAAAATTACATTTATTATAAAATAATTTTTAGAACTAACTTTAAATTTAAAGATTTTATATTAAAGAAAATGAATGCAAATATATGATAGCATTTACAAGAAAATTTAAAAAATTAAAATTAAAACTATTTTTGAGGTTAAAATCTGATTTTATTAAAAGAAAATATGAAGTATACCGTTAAATAATATTATCATATAAAAATAAATTTTTTTAACTAAATATAATAATCAAATATCAATAGAATACGTAAAAAATACTGAACCTTTAGTTAATTAGATAGCATAGCAGAAAAAACTAAAATAAAATTTTAACTGAACAAGTATATTGTAAAATATTTGTATTTTATAACTACTTATTTATATTTTGGGAATAAATTAAAATCATGAGAAAAATTTTGCATAAACTTCCATGTTCCTTAAAGCCAAATTAATTATTTTCTGAGTTTATAATTGGAAAATATTGATCTTATCTTATGAAAAAATAGTTACATTTTCTTACAAAGTACATTTTGAAAATTAAACAAGTTATTTGGAAATTAAAAATTGATTAAGGTTTTGTTATATTAAAATTAGAAAAATATACAGAATTCTTTTGGAAGAAAAGTATTAATTACATTAAAAATACCATTTTTTTATAAGTCTTTGAATTATAAATATTCTTTATGTAATCACTTTTCCAAGAATGCTTCATTTACTTCCAATGCAAATAATAAGATTAATAATTAAATGGATTTTCATTCTTGGAAAAAATGTGCAATGGAAATAATAAAATAATATAATGATCAGAATCAAACTTATAACCACTAGAACTAATAACAAATATACAATGTACAAATATATAATGTAATTTATGACTTAAAATTTCATTAATTTAATATTTTATGCATACCAAGCAGTTGGGTCAGGAAATGTAATCAAGAACCAATCATGAAAAACTGGAGGAAATCTTGGAAGAAACTTTGTCTTGAAAATGGCCAATTTTTCTCTGAAAAGTTTCAAAGTTCTTAATATGCTGCTAAATTTATTTAATAAAAAAAATTATTCTTAAAAAAACATTTACTCAAAAGTTGCTGTTTTAGAAGGCATTATAGCTCTTATTTCTCTTCCCGACACAAATAAACCTCTTAATCGATATAGTTTTGATAAAATCAGTCGTAGTCCATGAAGATTTGGAACCCATTCAATTAAACCACATTCTTCATTCAATGGAACAACTGTCTGTAAATAAAAATGTGAATAAAATTTATGCTAAAAGTTCATAATGAATGGCAATTGAGTCTGTCTTTTCTTATGAACATATTTACATTCAATGTTTGTTTACATTAATATTTCATATAGTAAAAATAATCACATTATAATATTCCAGACGACATTATTTTTCAACTTTAATTTAGCCTCATTGAAAATATGATTAAGCAAACAAAAATCATAAAATAATGCACATAAAAGAGAAGAGAAATTTATGGAATGGACTTACATATGTTCGAATATACAATTGCCTTTTCCTAGCTTCAGGATCACTTTTTAAGTATCTATTCACTAAATTGTTAAATTCCATCAATCGACAATCTTTTCGTAAATCATCCTTCAAGAAAAATTATTAATCAAAATATGTAATTTTTGATTGAAGTGCATTAGAAATAATTGTGTATTTCAATGAAATATACTTATAAATAACAATCTAAAATAAGGATGAACTAATTTGAATTATTTATAACTACATATATTTTCTCACAAATAATTCTAATTAATATTAAAAAATACAGTGAAAGTCAACAGAACTGAATGATAAGAAAACATTTTTAACGCAGGAAAAACATTTTTTTTTTTTTTTTTTTTTTTTTTGCTATAATTTAATGTTTGATTATGATAAGAGAAATTTTAATACTTTACAATCAAATAAGCTAATATATAAATATTGGCAGGATAATTTTTCATTTATTCCAGTTTAGACAATGGAGTTACATACACTCTATATCATTTCAGAATTCAAGAACTGCAATATAAAATTACATTTAAAGGAAACCTATCATGAAATTTTTCTTTCTAACTACGAAACATAGAATACATCAACTTGATAGTTTATGAATGAGAAATGACTGTCTGTTGCCCTTACCGAATATGAGAAATTTAAATCTGTGAGAAAGAAATAATCCGATTAAATTGTTTAAAATTGCAATAATAAAAAATATTGAAACAAATTGAATTTTAAAATTTGGAAAATTTTGATTAATTCCATTTATGTTACAATCTAAATTTAAATCTACATAAAATATTTTTATATCTTCAGTTCAGAATCAACATTTGATGCTTTTCCTGAATTTTGACTACTCTTAATGAAATTGAATAATTAGATACAAAATAAATCACAAATAGCTATAGTATTTGATTATGTTCTAAAAATGCTAATTCATATACATAAAACAGAATATTCTATTTAGTTTAAAAATTAAGCATTAATGAAATTTTTAATTAATAAATTCATCTTTTCATTAAATATTCATTACATAAAACTTTATATAAATATTTAAGCATGATAGTTTTAGAAAATATAGTGTGTAATATGCTTAAAATAAATAAAAAAAGGGAATTCATAATTCTGCATTTCAGTATATTTTAGATTATATAATAGATGCATTGCTCACCTCTACATGCATCAGTTAAAAATTGACCAAATAATCATTTGACACATTTCAAAATCCACATGATAGTATAGTTAAAAAAATAATATTGACATATGAGTATTATGAAGAGTGAATTTCGATTACTATAATTATATTAATCCATTAAAAGCAAAAATAATGCAAATTTAAAAATTATCTTGCTTCTGCTTTTCTTGTTCAAGGAGGATTAGATTTTTATATGGTTTACTGGTGGAAGGTCAAATACTGGACATTTCTGCACCATACAATTTTTAAAACTGGAAGTAGAAACTCCTTAATAAAATGCCAGTCAAGTGTATAAAATGGAAGGCATTAAAAATTTAATAAAAGTTTATGTAAAAATACTCAAAGGGGAAATATATTTAAGAAAATTAGGATTGCAATTAACAATAAGAATAAAAAATGAAAAAAAAAATAAATATGAAAAGTTATTGTAAAATAAGGCAGCAGTGTATTAGGTAACTAAATGTGAATTATTTCATAACAGACACTGAATGAACATGCGAGAAATAGGCAGACTTACTTTAGGCTTGCACATCATTGGATATAATTTTCCATCACTCCCTAGAACAATAATTTTTTTAGGTTTCTGTAACGAAGGAAATACTTCAACCTGCAAATAAAATAGGAAATTGAGTGAGGATATACCAATTCATAATGTCTTATTATAAAAATGCATGAAATTCAACTATACCGTGTCTGCAAATCCCCGTATATAGACTGGAGTAAAAGGAAATGCATTGTGTTCAGGATTAGATAAGTAACCATTTGGTAAAGTCACAATCATCTGTGTTTGAGTTGGAATCATAATTTGACTGAAATTTCTATAAAACAGAATCACAGTAAAATACAGAAGATTTTAAAAATCAGCAGATACTGAATCAAATGTCACTTTAAAATTAGAATTAAGACAAAAATCATAAAAACAACCAAATTTATATTGAAATGTTTACATTATAGTAATTATATAAAAAAGTAAAATAAAATTATTTTTAAATATCGTCTAATGAAATTTATAAATAGTTTTACACACAAATTTCATAATTTTTCTACTTGATAATATATATCCCCAAAAGTATAGTAATTATAAATCTGACAAACATAATTACAAAGGTAAATATTTATAATGATAAATCAATTCTTTTATTATTAGAGAATTAATATATGTATGAAGACATCTTTTATGATAACTTATATTTTTATGTTATCTTATCATAAAAGTATTTAGAAATATGATAAGTAATATTTTATCAAGATTATAAATTTCTGACCTGTATATATAGCTTGGACAAATATTTCGATATATACATTTCATTTTTGGAACTTATGGTATTTACATTACTTTCTTTCTATCTCACATACATACACATAAAAGTTTGGTAATAAGATTACACTTTACAGCACGGAAAGTCCTGTATTTATGCCCAGTCTCTGTTGAATAATGGAAGATGTCTTGCATTTCAGCATGCAAATATGTGGGTAGAGTGTTTGTATTGTAAGGGTAAAAACTTTGAAAAAGTTCTTCCTTTACAAGACATGATTACTAAGAATTTTATAAAAAGTTCTTTCAAAAAGCTTTATGTGAGAGATATATAAATACCTTACAACAGCAGTCAAGTAAATGCTTCATGATGTCAAAAGCATTTGATAATCCTGTTTACCAATAGGCACATTCTACTTTATTGGAAGATACAAATAACATGCAAAAGGATTACTGTTGAGTACCTTTTCAAATAGAGGAATGACTTTCTCTTATTAGAATCATTTTAAAACATTCTGTTAACTTGCATGAATCTAAATTTGTAAAATATCCTCAGTTTGTATATTTGGTGTACACTGTATTTTTTACCTTTTTGTTTTTTTATAGTGAGCATGAAACTTAGTGATGGTTGGGTTAGTAAAAAAATCTACTTTCATGTATATAATAATACACGCATATAAGAATACATACAATAATATTCTATATGAAATTAAAAATTTTATTGACACTTACCTTTCTTCAAAGAGTTTTAACAGACCAGAAAAATTTTCCTTGAGACTCAAAACATTAGTTTCTCCAACATTTTTATTACTCAGTTCAATTAGTTTATCAGCTAATCGAGTTGTATCGGTGATATATTTCCCAAGAGAAGGATTCAACAAAACAGCTTCTTGATATATTTGCTTACAACGCCTACTTCTTACTAGGTACGTTGACTGAAATATAAGGATATTAAATATAAAAAGAATTTTCTTTAATAATTTTCAAATTTTATTGAGATTTTAGCTCAAGAAATTTATATCATCAACATATATACACAATCAACTGTTAACTTCGATACTGTAAGTAGAATAAAATCCTTTTTTCTTTTAAATTAATAGAAATTAGAGATATTTTTGGAACATATTAATGTCAAGCATGAGATAATGTAATTTTAACTTCTTATATATAAGTTAACTGATATTTATAGAATGAAATAGCAAAATTGTGTAAATAATTTCTTTTTATTTTCTAAATTCATAACTGTTGTCATCAATCTGAGCAGTACTATACATTTCAAGTAAAGAAAGATAAATAAATTCATTCATTAATTAAATATTTAGGTATAAATTTTTATCATTAGGAATTATAGTTTCTATCATTGAATTAATGTATTCAAAATAAAATTAATATTCAAGTTTTATCTACATGAATGGCTTTTTTATAGACCTACAACAGGTTTTACAATCAAATATTTAATTAAATAAAAAAAAAGTGAGCCATAAAAATAGCATAATATTCCAAATATTTTAATAGCATATGATTAAAACAATGTTTATATCATTTTTTTAAAAATAACTTTTTAAAAAATCCAAAATATATTTTGGGAGTAATCAAAAATACTTGTTATATCAATCAAAAATAAATAAATAAATGAAAGAATAATTTGCTTAGGGTACATATAATTTTTACTGGTAATAATAATAATATTTAAATTAAATAACAAAACAACACAATTTCTATAAGCTTTTTGTAATTTACAAAATGCTGATTTAATTCAAGAAAATAAAATTTATAACACAATATATTATAAATTGTTTATATGCAATAAAAGTAAGGTTAGGAATTTACTAAACCACAGACAGAAACAAACAAATATACTTATAACTTTTATACTTACAGTTAATTAAAAAAAAAACATTCCTTTCAATTCAAAGATTAAATTTTTTAGTTATTGTATCATATATTTCAAAATGCTTAATTATTTGATTTGCATTTTTTCCTATTGATAACATTTAAGTAAAATAAAAGATTCAAGAAATTGAATATATTTTTTCTGTACTGATTTTATTTATTTTAATATTGAGTTACATGATAATTTATACAGCATCTTAGATAAGTTGCAATATTCTATTTAACAAATAAAAAGTTTCTCAATTAAATTATAAAACTAATTTTATATAATAATTTATATACTAATACTTTACATTTATTATAGATTAGTTGAATGCAAACAATTCATTACAAATGAAATGCAAGTAAGTTATAAAATCATGATACTTAACTTATAAAAAAAGAGATAAAAAAAAAGAATTATTCCAGATACCAATAAATTAAATAGTTCATGAAAATTCTCACTTTTGACACTGCCATCATCATCCACATTGACTGTTGGGAATATGAAGCCAATAAGCGGGATATTATTTTCTGAAAAAAATTCAAATTGGTCAAAGTTTCTTACAAGCCATATATACTCTTGCTTTTCAAATAGTAGAATTATGATTTTATATTTTAATATGTATAGAAATATTTTACAAAAAATTCCTCTGATAAATATTGGAATACAAATGCATGTATTATTATAAATAAAAAGATTTTTTATTACATGATAAATTACAACATGAATGATTATGAACATTTCAATATAACATAGGTGAAAATAAAAGAATTGTGAAATGAGTAAAGCATAAATTTAATTATGACTTAAAGATTTGTTCCTAAATATCACTATAACATTTAATCATTTTAGAACTTGTGCATTATTCATATAAAAGTGATTTTTGAAGAGAAAATGATTTTTTTTTTATCTTTTCTCCAGATAATTTTGGTAGAAGAACCTTATTATGAGACAACAGAAATAACAGTACTGAGGAAACTGAGATCCCTTAGATGAAAATGTAGATCCCACTGAATAGTAATAGATTTTGAAACTCAAACATATTTTGAAAGAAAGAAGTTAAGCATTAATATAAAAAACTTTAATAATATAATTTAAACATATTCTAGGAAATGATTTCAAGTGAATGGTAAAGACATGAAATTGATAAATTTTTCTTTATATTTAAAAAAAACCCCACTCTGAATAATTCTAATTTGTAGCACTCTGAATAATTCTAATTGTTTAGTACTCAAAGTGCCTTTATTAGTATTTATATTCAAATACTGTAATGTTAATAAATTATTTTAGCCCATTTCTCAGGATATGATGGATAGTATTATTAAGAAAAAATTTTAAATACTGTACAAACTTCTTTATTGTTGCAGATAAACTAAGTTATTGTAGCTCTTGACATTTATTTTTCGAATTTCTTTAAAATTTTAGGTATGCAAAAAAAAAAAAGTATTAAAAATAAATCAGAAAAATTCAAGAGTAAACTACCACTATTTTGAGTTTCTACAAAGCAAAAGTAAATTTACTATTCCTATTCTGAGACTATCATGAATTAGTAGCTAGGTTTGTCATTCTAAGGTCATTTCTTTTGGCACACAAGAGTTAATTAACCAGGGATTTAAAATTTAAAAAGGATTCTGAACCTTTATAATCATTAACAGCTGAAGTGGGGTTTGAACCTACAAAATGTTCAATTAACAACCAGATAACTAACCATTTAACTGCCAGTACAGATCATGGATTTGTGAAAGTTAATTATAGTATAAATTTCAGTAATGATTAGCTATAAATAAAATTAATAATTGCTGTGCATTTTGTAGCAATATGTTAAAATTGTATTTTTTAACTGTAGTCATTATTTACATACATTTTTCTTTTGTAGAAATCAATTGAGCTGTTTTTAAAAAAATATTATTTGAAACCAACTTTAAAAGTGGGACTAAATTGCTTACCATTTGAAATGTTCAGGTAAAAATGATGAAAATTTAGCATTCTTTAATATAAAATCAAAAGTTTCTTGAAATTAAAATAAATCAAATTTGAAAATTTGATTTATTTTAATTTGTGTGTTTTGAAAAACACATTTTGAACAAAATTGATGGGGGTAAAGTGTGAATTTCTTATCCAAATACATATAGATAAAATTGGTTAAGAATCAAATTAGGAATTGTTTCACACAGTTTCCTTATAAATAAATTACTATAAATTTTTGAATTTATTGAAATTTTAGATGTGTATCATGGAGATGTCCCTAGTGTTAACATATTGGATATAATTTACAGTTTCAGAGTACTGACAAAACTATGATTAAATTAATGTTCATTAATGTGGTTGTCAAACTTAATAAGCTATGTTTTCATATTAAATATTTAGCACACATAAATGAGTGTTAATTGTTCTTCAATATCTTATGCAGATTTTATACATTTTTTGCAGTTTTGGTTTCTCCAATTAGTTCTTTTATTGTTTTATTCACCATTTGAATATTTAGCTTACAGAATTCCACAAAGAGAAATTTTCAAATCAATAACAAGGCTTCTTTGGAATAGTAATTTGAAATACAAAGATTATTTCAGCACCATTTTAAAGCTTGCCAATTAGAGCTCTTCATTTTAGTTTTCTTAGTATTTATATTTTGAGCTAGTTATAATACATAATGCAAAATAAATTTTATGTAAAACGTTTCCATTATGCATTTAGAAATTTTGCTGCACTACTAACCCAATTTTTGCTCATTGCATCAATTTTGAAATGTTACAGAAAAATATTTGAAAATTTATAAACATGTACAATTTATAACTGATTATAAAAGCTTTTGCCCATGCTTGTTTTTAACCAACATTCAAATACATATTACAAATAGTTAAAAAGATTGTAATACAAATGACGAAAAAATACAGCATAAACAATGTTACAACTATACGCAAATCCACATCCATATCAGTAAAATACTAATGAAAAGAAAAGCAGTGTTATTAATTTAGGAATAAAATTGTTTAGTGAAAAAAAGATTATAAAAGTTGTCAAATGCTCTTTCTTTAATATTCTCTATTATTCTATTTATATTTCTATTAGATAATTGTTAGAAATAATTGAATATTATAGAGCTATTAAGCAATTTCAGATATTTTACTTTTAGAATCACCAAAATGAATTACAAATATACTAAGATTATGGACAATTTTAAAATAACATTTTTTGATGTAACAGCTGCTGTAATTTCAAGACAATAGATTATTTTAGATTACCTCAAAAATTAACAACATCCATTTAATTTAAAAAAATCTGCATTACTTTTCAAAGTATGGATTTATTTTTTTAATTGGTTGAATAAATTAAATTAAGCTTTTTTAAAGAAATTGTCTTAAATATTATGAGCATTGACAATTAGGATAATAACTTAAGTTACATTATACATTTAGAATAGTCATTAGCAATTTTTATTTTTTATAAAACTACACATACTTGAAGAGGTGTTGCTACACTAGGATGTGAATGACAAATTCTTGAAATCAATTGTGGAAAAGCAGTCAAAAATAAAAACTGTGGAACACTTTCAAAAATCTCTTGAACCTATAAAACATAAATTTAATATAAATTTATGGATTAGCTTACAGATTTAACATAGAAGGGACTAAATATTAAACTCTTATACCAGGTTACTGATTTTTTCTAAGTAAGCTGAAAGAAGCTTCCAAGAACTAGGTGTCCTTTTCAAACTGTCTTCAGTTTGAAGAGTACCTAAATCAAACCAGATGTCCAAGAGCCTTGGTAAAGAATGGTACACATTTTTACATCCGTGTTTCAAGGAGGTACCAAAATTATGAACAACTCTAACCATTAATTCACTAAAATCAAAACAAAAATATATATGGTTATAAATTTTCCAGAGCCCTTTATTTTAGTCTTTCTTTTCTTAAGAGACAAATACTCACATTCTAGATTCCAACACTTCTGTTGTATTGAGCATCTTGTCATAATATTTTGCTAAATGAAAGTGACTAGCTTCCCAGTTGGGCTGCAAGCTCACGACTTCTTTATACATAGAAATCAAGCTGTTACTATCTACTATTGAGCTTTCTTCACTGTATATAGCTAATAGCAGTTTGGCCTAAAAATAAAAAAATTATATATTTCGTTTATAAGAACATGAGTGACTATAATCAAACCAAAATATAACTTAATTTCAAAGTTTTGATTAATTTTATTAAACTTATGAAAAATAGTGAAACTAGAACAGCATCCAACTGCAATTGATTCCCTTTACTTTATAGACAAAAAAAAAAAAAAAAAAAAAAAAAAAAAAAAAAAAAAA
>JAPDSC010083011.1:65328-77286 GCA_026290005.1 Latrodectus geometricus | reverse complement strand
AAAGAAAGAAAGAAAAGAAAAACAATTATGAAAAAATTATATTTTTTTAAAAAAAGAGTGCCAATTTTTATTCTACACTCATTCTCAAAAATTTATATGGCATTTCACATTAACAAAAATTATAAAGCTGGAAAGTGGTATTGGTTTCCCAACAACTACATAATTTTTTTTAAATTTAATGTTCAAGTAACAACAACAGCATTAAATATAACACTTTTTATTTTTTTTAAGAAAGAATTATCTAGTAATGAAAAAAAACTACTGTGTTTTTGCTCATTTTGCATGCTGAAAATAAATTTATATTGTAGCAATTCAACAAAAAGCTTAAATGTGAAACACACATTTTTAAAACCAATGAAACCTTTTAGTATGTCAGAAACATTTTATCTTGTAATAAAATTATTTAATTTAGGAATAGAAAAAACACACATTTGTTTAAAAACTCAGTAAGTATTAAAGCAATCAGCCAGATGAATAAATTAAATTTCATGAAATTTTCGCCTTTCTTAAAGTTTACATCTCATTACTTTAAATATTGTACATCAAGATGATGCAACTCATGCCTGTTGTTCTAGTGTTAATTAATGTGATGACACTACTGAATTTCTTTTAAAAGGAGGTGGAGAGATCATAGAATTTCCAAAGGAACAAGAGAAGAAATCGTTGCCTTGAAATTCCAATTTAAAAGAAACAGATAGAAACTGTCTACTAAATATAGTTATATCCTTTTATATTAAATTGATGCAATTTACAGTTAATAAAAAGAAACGATATTGTGACAAATAGAAGAAGCTTTAACAGTACAGATTTTTTAAACAGAAACAATGACAATTCAATGAAATTTTAAATATTATATATTATAAAATAAGTGATTTAAATCAATTTATCAAAGCATGCAGATATGCAAATCTATGTGAGATATGTTTAAAAATAAAAGTTATAAGTCTAAAAAGCTTAAAAGTGGTGTATGTGATTTTTCCACACTGTGACTCATTAATAATTATTGTACATTTTCAATGAAAATCAATTTTTATTTAAAATATTTAAGATATTAATTCTATGTTAAAAGATCAAAATTTTCAAACAAAATACTTTACAATTTGTTAACAAAATAAATTTTATTGAAAAATTTTCATTATTTTTGTATACTGAATACTAGATTTAAAAAATTGCATTATATAAGCAATCAATACATTAAGTAAATTATTTTTCAACTGTCAAAATATCTGAAATAAAAATAGCCATTTTTAGTAATTGAAGGCACAATAATAAGTTGTAAAAATAAAGAAAAGAAAATTTTTATAAAAATTAACAAATATAAGACTATAAATAGGTATGTGTTGAAAATTATTATTATTGTTGTTAAGAGGAATAGAAAAACTTGTTTTGCTTCTTTTAAATTTAACTGAAATTTTTCATCCTCATTTTAATTAGCTTTTAAACATGAAAGTTTTTAAACTTACATTCATCTACATAAATTAGACAAGATTTCTTCATAAAAAGATAAATAAAAAAAAGGAAAGATCATATGCATATTTATCAATTTTAATAAAAAACTTTTATTTAAAGATATTTTAATAATTTTACAAAAAGTAATATTTACAATAATTTAACATTTACAATAATTTAACAAAAAGTAGTTGAACATAAATTTCATTATAATGAATTAAATATTTTCTATAATAAACAGATAAAATTCATACAAGTGTTAGCATTCTTTATGATTTATTTCACTTTAAATAAAATTTCATATCATTCTTCAATAAAAATAACAAAATTTGAAAAAGTTTCTCATCTAATAAAGATGCAAAACTTTTATATAAAATATTACAGACCATAATACCAAAATTTGAAATATATATGTAATCAACTGAAAATATAAAAGAAAAGCAAAATCTCACTTTTGCACAAGTAAATTTTTCTTCTGAAGTCAAACTTGAAGTAATTGATTTTTTAATCTGTGCAAATGGAAAATGCTCATTAATTCCTTTTTGTAGACAGAATATAGCTTGCTCTTTTTCACCCTATAAAATAAAGATTATTATATAATGCAAAATATGAAAACTATCTTGCAATTACTTTATTGCTCTTATTAGAATTGACTCAGCAGCAGCTAATTCAATTAAATTTTTTGATTAATTCAATCATTTGATTAAGAACAAAATGCTAAGCTAGTTAATGTAATGAATAAAACTAACATTTATATCACACTGCTAATAAAATAAAATTTAATATAAGCTGATTAAATTAATTTAATTGGTTTCATAAATAATTAAGTCTTCATTTTTTTATTTATGCCAGACCTTGACATGACTGCCATTAGTCTAAGATGGGCAGCCCAATAGAGTTCTGACAGACAAACAAAGTGAGAAAATTTTTTAGCAGAGTTGACTGCTGCTATATCACTAAGTCCAGAACAAGTAATCAAGTGATCTCCAGACATGTCAAAGGCACTGCATAATGGGCAAGTCAGGATGTCTGCCAAACCAAATCTGCATAAATGTTTTAAAAGGTAGTTATGCCCTGTTTTAAGTTTAAAGTTGACGGCACCAACAGCTTGGGACAGGTCACAAGGGATGAGATTTTCCATCAAGTCACTCCAACTTTTTCCCTCCACCAAATCTCTAAAAACTCCTCGAAGATGCACTTTAAATCTAGCAACAATGACTCTTTTAACACTGTAATAGTGAACAGGTGAGGGAGATTGGAGCCATTCTTTGCCAGGAAGCCTGCAATTTCATTTCCTGTGATTCCACAGTGACTCATTGAAGAACAATATTTCACCACTTATTCATCAATCAAAGCATCAATTACAAGTTGGCAGCTATGGATTAGTTCCTTGTTAGATAGCATGATGGAAGTGATAGCTTTTATAGTGGACTGTGAATCAACAAATATCTCAATATTTAGACAACCCCTTCCAATTTTAGTCAAAGTCATTTGAACAGCAGCAACTTTAGCCTCATAGTGGTGCAATTTGCACCAACAGCACAGCTAAGTTATAAGAGTAAGCACCCATTCTAACATTACAATCAGCACCCATAGCAGAATCATCTGTATAGACATGCAACCAGTTTGATGCCAGATACCTCTCACCAATGGTAGCCAAGGCAGCAGTCCTCAATTTTATCTCAGTATAGGACTTTTTACACACTGGAAAAACCAAGTCTAAATTACACTGAGATGAGCTTAAGCGTCTGAGATAATTTCCAATTCTGGGAAGGAGATGTCTATTAGAAACAGGAATGTCAAAAGCATCGGACAGTTCTTTTGTCAAATGCAAGATGGTAGGTAGGGATTTCAATCTGAGATCTGTGAGTTTATAGGTATTCCAGAAATCACCACATCTCATCAATCTCTCAAAAAATATGAGAGCATTCATTTTCGTATGATGAGCTAAAGGCTCAATATTTGTTTTTATCTGCATGGGTAGGAAGAGTAACAGAGGTAGAAAAAGTTCCCTCAGAGACAATTCTGAGTAATCTTAACCCTATTATGGGTTGATTCAGAAGCAGTAATGAAAGCTTGCTACTACATTCAATAGCAGGCCTAGTGCAATAAAAAAGTAAAATAACCTAAATTCTATTTTTCACACTTAATTTTTATTAAAAACACTTAATAAAAAACAATTTTAAAACTAAAACTAAATAACTATTAAATAAATGATAGAAACAATAATCTGCAAGGAAAATTAAAAATATCAAAACCTTATTCCATAGCCATTTTGTTTTTTCCATGAAAACATCTGATGAATTTACTGCACCTGCTTCTAATAAACAACTATAAGCTCTTTGCTGATGATCACTCCTATAATATTTACATAATAGATAATTTTTTTTTAATTAAGCATAAATGTTAATAACTAAAATAAACTATGGTAAACAGACTTAAATTGTTTATTTTCATTTCTTTTAAAACTAAAGAGGAAATAAGCAAATGATAATGAGAGGAATTTTTTCTTATATAATTTTATAAATTAATTTTTCAAAAAAAAAAAAAAGGGGGGGGGGTTTATTTTTAACATAAGAATAAAATACAAACAATATTTTCAAAACAATCTTAAAGAATGATTGGAAATAATAAAAATAAAATATATTTATTTTTAAATTAATATTTTAGGAATAAAATTTTTCAAATATAAAAATTAAAATGTTCAAAATAAAAATATAAAGTAATTTAATAAGAGCACAAACTAAAACATTTATATTTCAATGAGATGTTGACATGATGCTATATCATACGCTACAATAATTTGAAAAAAAATTTCTAACATAAAAAGTAATTTCACTAAAAAAGCACTTAATAATAATTCAATAAAATTAAAAAGGAGAATATTACTTTCTGGCAAGCCTAGCACTCTGTAACCAGCATTTGGTTATTTCTTGATCGAATTTGGATGCATATGCAGGCATTTTTTCCTTTCCAATTTTTAAAAGAACTCTGTGCAAATTATATATTTGTTCTAGATACCTTGGGGATGACTGAAAAATACAAGAACAGAATATTAAATTATCAAATGTAGAAATATTACAAATTATAAAAACCATATATAGCATGAAATAAAAGTACCACTTCCAATATAATCATTAATTTAAAAACAAGAATAAAATATTCTTCTCATTTACAAAAATAATATTAATATTAAAAAAAATATTTTTAATTACTGTAAATTTCTTCCATAAAATTCATATTTATATAATACTGTTGAAATATGATATTTTATACCACATGTTTTTTACTTTATATACTTATACTGTCATAATACAAAAACAAACTTAAGATATTATTTATTTAAAAAAACATCAAAATTCACACAACAGCAATTTGAAAGATACAGAGAAAAAAGTGCTGAATATATTTTGAAAAATTTACAAGTTTCTTGAGCTATGTGGCCAAATGGTAGAAGATCATTCTTTAGAAGTATAAGGTCTAAAGTTTAATACTGGATATAGTTAAACAACAAGAAATGGATGCTACACTTCTGCATGCACTTATATTAATAAAATGGGTGTTTGAAAGTTTCATCTTTTGCATTAGATGAACATAGCTCACAATACATGATTATCCTCCCACAAGAGGCAACATTTGTCTCCCAAAAGGAAGATATTAAAATTCCTTACAACAAACTTTGGTTATTAAGGTTTTCATTATATAGTGTTACAATGAACTTACATACTTTATTTGCTTAAAAGAAATCCTATTTTTCCAATTATAAATTCTTTGTTCTCAAGTAGTGGAAGTTATTAAGCTTTAAGATAAATATATATTTTTCACAAAATAACTTTTGTGTAGACATTTTAAATTGAGACCAATAAACACTTTATTTACTTTTCAATACAGACTCATTAGTAGTCTTTAATATCTTTTATAGAGTAAAATATATTATAACACAAAAAATTATATATGAAGAAAAATATACAACTTAACCTGTAAAAT
Organism: Latrodectus geometricus; assembly: GCA_026290005.1. NCBI lineage: Eukaryota > Metazoa > Arthropoda > Arachnida > Araneae > Theridiidae > Latrodectus > Latrodectus geometricus. The sequence goes on along the minus strand of JAPDSC010083011.1, from coordinate 71,850 downwards.
TTCATTTCGTACTTTAATGCACACTGAATTGACACATTTTAGTTTTGAGTTGAGTAACGCACTTAGATTTACAAAAATATTTATTTTTACTCTTTTGTATTACAAGTTTTAAATGGAATTGTAAATATAAACGTGTGATTTGTAAAATGTACTTTTTTGTAAATTTTGAAGCAAATCTTTTATTTGTGTTCCTCTTAATGATTAGATAAATAAATTTGATTCTAAAATTGCTATTTAAATGTATTGTGACAATAAATTAACTCAAATAAAATGCCATAAAAATAAATATTTTTAGATATATATATATATATATATATATATATATATATATATATATATTTAACGTAATTCCTAAGGCAAAATGTGAATAAGTAAAAGAAAGATTATTTTTATATTAATTCACATTTCACTTCTTAAATAAATGATATAATCTTTAACTAACTTTAAGCATTTGTCTGAATACCAATGATAATTTGAAATTGTGACCATTCTGTATGCATATATAAATTAAGACATTTTTATGCATTTAATGTTTTATGTTTTAGCAACCCAAATATAAATTGATCATTTCATGAGTAATATTAATCATACACGTACATGAATGAAGAGAAAAGCATTCTTTTCCAAGACATTTTGTGCAAAATGAAAATTATTAATTCCATTGCTTCAATATGGAATCACAATTTTTGACACCCCACATTATTGACTCTTAATATATTGACAGAGGATTTTTGAGGATCTCTGTATATATCACGATTAAAGATTTATCATTATTTTATTATTATCATATATATGTATGCACTTGTGATATTTTTGAGCTGCTAATTTATTTGATATTCAAGTCATGGAAAAAATTGTTTTTTCTTACAAGTAATAAAACACACATTTTTTTTCTGACTTATTTACCTTGATTCTTCATTCCACATAATTGACGTTTCAAATTATTGTTTTTTTACTATGCATGAAAAACATCAAGCTGACAATGCATTTTATTATCTATTGAATATGTCATATAATTTTATGAAGTAGTTTATTCAAATTTACCTTTAGCAATTTCTTTTAATTTAATATAAGGTCTTTTTTTTTTTTAAACTTTTTATACATTATTAATAACTTATTTCTTGTTTTTTATTTATTATTATTTTTTTAAAATAAATTAATACATAAATGTGTTCATATCTGATATCATTTTACAAAAATGTTGGTAAATCATTATCTTGGTGAAATATTTTAAATTCAAATAATAGTTAAAAATATTTAGTTTTTGATTTTCTCAAATGATATACATTTATTAGTATTTCTAAATATTCAAAGGCTACAATATTTAGGTTATTACTTCCTTTAAATGACAAACTTTTTAAACAGTCATACTGAATATTATGTATATAAACAAACAAAAACATAATGAACAATACAAGCACATTCAATTCCCAAACAAGAAACCTCACAAAAAAAGTACATTAACTTATAACTTAGGAATTTTAGAAAAACCATCATTTTTTAAACAGTTTGCAAATTTTAAAATATAAGTTGCTTTATTAAATTAATTTAAAATATTGCATATGTAAAATATAAGTAGGAAGACAAATAAATGGAAAAAATGAAAAATTATTTGATTACTTGAATAAGTTGCTTTCTTAATGTTAAAGATGGTAAAAATTCGTTGAAAAGAGTAGAATTATTAACTGTTGTATCGTCTTGAGCATTCATATTGAAAATGAATTTTCCACAATGCTGCAAATCCGTCAACATATGCATTCTGTTTAGAAAAAATGAAGAAAAACTAGTTTCAGATTCTAAGATGATCAAACATACAAATCATATAAACACAATATTTAATAAAATAAAATTTATATACAGGTTTGAAAGAGCAAAAACAATTAAAAAAGAATAAAATTAAGAGAAACTATTGTAAAAAAAGAAACCACAACTTCATTTCAAATTTTATTTATAAGATATTTTTTAAATTATTTTGAAACAATTATCCCGTCACTCATAACACTGTTTACAAATTATACACTTAAAATTATTCTAAATAAGTATATTGTAAGGAATGCACTAATTATTTGAAAACAAAAAGTTTATATTGAAAAAGGAGCAAAAAATAATTTCCGACGGCGGATATTTAGTTGCAGCTGCAAAAGCTTAATACTATTTTATATGACAATCTGTACAATATATCTCAGTTAAATATTCTATTCATATTTATAACATCCATTTAATCAATTAGTTAAAATTTACTAGAAAGTAAGAAAATCATGAGAAACAACATTTAAAACTTTTAAAGATTAAATGGAATATATTTTGAAGTAAAGAAGGAAAGAGAAAAAATAATTTAAGCTGCTAAAAATATATTTTTTAATAATTTTATTCTATAATTTTTTTATTTATTTAAAAAAAATGTGTGTACACTTACAAACCATGTTTCAAATGGTTTAAAAAATTGATGATTTCATGTAAAATTTTGATTTCATGAACATGATTTCCTGATGTAAAACATTATGAAATTATCAATTTTTTTTGGTAAAACATTAATTTTGCAAGAAAATGCTAGGTATAAAATATCTAAAAAATATTACCATTAAAATCATACAAAAATATGATTTAAAATTGTTTTCATTATAAGCTGCAGAAGGAAACTTAATAGAATCCAATTATTACACTTGAATAACTCAACTTAAAATGTGACTCTTCGAGGAAATAATAAAAAAGAATTAGTGAATTAGAAAACAAAAGCATAAATATCCTACAAATATGAATCTTAATATAATATAGGTAACATGATTATTTTAGCATGAAGATTAGTGATATGACTAACTCAATTTGAGAATCAAAAGTCTAATGTGGAAATAGAAAACAAGAATTAAGTTCAAAAGATATTTTTTTAATGCTTCCTCATTTTCAAAATTAAATAATTCGGCCGCTATAAAAATCATAATGTAAATTTTAAACATATATAATATGTTTTGAAAGGGAATGCTGTTTACATAAGAATTTTATTACTTGCTTAACATAAGTTATTCCTAATTTATGACACAATAACCTTTGAAATGACACAATAACCTATTTCACTTGAACTAACTAAATTTATAAATTCATACATGAAATGGAATACTCATAAAAACAAGTTCTAGACACATTTTCAATGCAAAATAAATAAGTAAAAAAAATAAAAATAATGTCAATCAGGCATGGATTAAGATCATAACTTCACAAATTAATTAGTCATGTGTAAACAAAATTTTAATTAGTGTATTTGAAAATATACAATTTGTATTTACAGAACGTTTGGCATTAAAGATAGCAGGCCAATGGAGTTTAAATAAGTAAGCTAGGCTGTGGTGGCTTGGTTGGTTATGACATTATTCTTGTTAACAGAAGGTAGTGTGTTTTAATCCCCGCTTATCTGAAGATGTGGGTTCACTAATGGCGACTGGAGCACATAAAATATGTTGCATAATGTCTTCCTTGTTTCCATTCCAAATTAATACCACTGAGGGTGTTAGGAGTCAGACCTTGGATCTGCTCTATCTTCCTATCATCAAATTGGAAGACCCAGATGGTGCTACCATCTATGAGCCAAGTTGTACAAACACCATTATTATGGGGTGCTTTGTTAAAAAAAGAAATGGAAGAGGCTCTTTCTAACTTCCATTTGCCCAGTCCCTGACGGACGGGCTTGGCTTTGCTAAGCGTCATAAGTAACAAAAACAAATAAGCAAACACTTCAACCAAGAATTTTTGTTAAAATAAAATACACATTGAAAGATAAGGGAATAATGGAAAGTTTACTTCAATAATCATATTATCATCCAATTTGGAGGAAAGAAAAACAAAACCTTGATAAACTGACAATATAGACTGTTTAGTTTTGAAAAAGAATTCACAAATAGAATAAGAAACAGAAAATAAATGAGACACTCTAAGATGTTTTGACAATATTGATAGTCTTGAAATTATACTTTAATGCAACACATTTACTAAATTAAACATCAATTTTATATAAACCTGTATATTAAACTTAGTGCTTCAAAAATGAAAACTGATTAAAATTTAAAATAAAAAGAATATTATTTACCTTATGAGATATTCATAACCTCTCAAATAAGCTCCTTTTTCCATTGATGCAGCAGACAGTGGAGCCATTTGATTACTTCGGGTTATTTTGGCCCATTTTTCAAATGAATTAACATCCTGCATTGTAAAAATTGGTGAATTATTACCTCAACTATGAACATAACAATTTATAAATGCAACATCCAATTTTAACTATTGCATTTTTGTTTTATTCATTTAAATAAATGCCCAATGTTTGGCCACTAAGCTATTGGTCAATACATAAGAACAATAGAATTATAACATAAAAGTGCAGTGCATTTGTCAATATGCTTGTTATCATAGACTACCAAAATTACAGAGAGAGCTGGTAGAGAAATATTTAAATTGAATTTTAAAAAAATATTATTTGTTTATTATTATTTTTTTTTAAATTAAAGTATATATATTAAAGAATCTAATAATTTCAAAAGAATATGAAATGATATTCACACTATTTCTAGATTCTATTCTAGAGTTAGGATATAAAATAATATACCTAAAATTAAGAATTACCTTTTTGTTAGCCAGATCAAGAATATTTCCTATTCCTACAGTCCATTCTGTTTTGTTATTTTCCTATAAAAATAAATTAATGGCAATAAATTATGTAGATTCAGGACATAATTCTAATTTGAACTTAAGCAACTAAATTTGATAAATTGTTATAACATTAGTAATATTTATAGCAGACCCAATAGCAAATGAGATCTGAATTTTCTAAACTATTAACTTTTACTAGAATAATAAATAAAACTTATAATAACGCAGATGTTAAATATAGAAAACAAAACAATAAAACATTGAGCAGCATAAACATTTTTTTACATTTTTTTCAAACACGATTTCTCTTATTTAAAAACCATAACATTTTGAGAAAAATATCAGAAAAATTCTTTACAAATATTTATACAAAATGATGAATGTTTATTTTAAATAATACTATCGAAATAAATCACATAATTTAATTAAATGGAAAAGATTAATATGTAAGGAAGATTTGGAAACAGCATGTGAAATGATTAATTTATGAATTAATCTAAAATATTAGTTCATAATTCTCTATATTACATTTTATAATTTAATACAAGAGACACTGAATAAATTATAGATATATTTTGATGCAAAACAGTATTCCCGCAAAACTTATTTTAGAAAATTAAATTATTTTAAAAGCAATTTACAGAAAATGAATTTATACTGACGAAACTAAAGTAGTTTCTAAAATATGAATTTTATTACTATTTATTTACTTTTATTCCCCCCAAATCAAGGCAGTTTCCAAATTTACAATAGATTACATAGCCTATTTGATTTAAGTATATTTCATAACTATACTAATAATAAAATTACACAATAACAGAAATTAAACAAAAGTGTAGAATTATTGTACAAATCAAAATTGTAAAAAATATGTGATAAATTAAATATACATACTTCCTTTAAAAATGAATCTAAACTGTCCCAGTTAGCCAACTTCCAAGCAGCTTCGATTCGGAATCGATTAAGTTTATCTTTCCACTCAATCCTATCATAAAGTTAAAGATGGACTAAATTATTATAATGCATAAGACATTTTAAAAATAAATGCAAGATTAAGATATTTTTTTACCATGAATTTGTTTCACTATTACAGTTACAAACAATCATTTTAGGTGTAATAATGAAAAGTTAACATAATATTTTGATATTATTAACAGGGATGATTACTTTTGCTTCAAATATTATTTTACAAAATTTTTAAGCAAATGTCAATTGATTAAAATTTCAACAAACTATACTAATTTTGAATCTAATGCCCAGAAACAAAAGTTTTAAAAACAAGCAAATTACATTTTTCCGAATTATTATTGTAATACTAATTACAAAGATGAAATTAATTAATACTACAATTAGTAGCTGTAAACTAATGCAAGATATTGAAATACTAAAAATGTACTTAAATTTTGTTACCATATCTTTGCACACAAAAAGAGCGATTATGAACTTCAAGTTGAAGCAACCTAATGAAATTGACATTTTAGTGCAATACACTCATTAATCTATGCTTGGAACGCTGGTGAAGCAAAGACAATATCTAGAATATTTCAACATGCTAGTTTTATCAAAAAACCACTGTAACTGAAAGAAATTATAAAAATTTAACTGATGATTTGAGTGGAGATGAATTTCTCATGCATAAATAATGGAAAAAACTGTTGCCTAAAATTTCATACTAGGTTCCTTTAAATGGAAACTTAAATGTGATTAACTTATAAGAAGTTTTTTCAATAATGAAAGAAAATAAAACATAGCTTTTAAATACTGATCATGAAGAAAATAATGAAGTAAAATTAGTATTGTGGGCAAAACAAACCCTAGTAGTCCTTTTGAGGAAAACAATGATAAAATTCTTTCCTACATAGAGAAAAACATTTTTTTAAAATG
>JAPDSC010083011.1:27870-65318 GCA_026290005.1 Latrodectus geometricus | reverse complement strand
TTTTAAAAATTTGATTTAATGAATTATTTAACTGTTCTCATATTCATACAAAACAAGCATCTACTGAAGTAAGCTCTCATGTGCAAATTATTCTTTCAAATTTCATATCAAATTGATGTATCAATTTAGTTGAAAATGTAAATGATTTTATAAATTTTTTATAACAGTTGATGTTGATGTTTACAAAACAGTTCTAAAATACAAAAATGAGAAAATTTTACAGCATGAAATAAATACACAGCATACCTATCATTTATAATGCCATTTGCGTAAGAAACGGCTGCAGTTGGCTGATCCATACCAAGAAAACACTTTAACAGACCTCCATAATAATTAACTTCCTCTGGATGCAATTTAACAGCTTTTTCATAGCAAGCGAAAGCTGATTGCAGATCACCTGAAAGTTAGATTAAATAGCCAATTGATATTTTAATTTATGTGTATAAAAATTTAACAGATTCCTGATTTATTACAAAATAAAACCTGTAGCTTCTTTTTCCAATATTAAATCATTCAATGTGGGCTCATTATTTCGTATAGCTGCAACTCCAGCGACTCCATCTGGGTCATCAAGAGCAGCGTAAATCTTCTACATAAATTAAAAATAAAGTTACAGATTACTTATTCAATAACTATTGCTTTTTTTTACAATGTTTGTCAAATACAAGTAAGAAAAAATTCAATATTTTATGCATCCACTATTTACAACAAGGAGCCATTATATTATGACCACCACCTGTAACACTGGGCTAATCCAAGAACAAAACTGACGAGAGTGTGCTGCTCAAATTGGAGTACATAAAGCAACTAAGCATTGTTTTCCAAGTATAGTGTGATTAGTGAGATAATGGGAAAAAGCAGTTGATTTATAAAATTTATGTAAAGGTCAAATTGTTATGGCTTGGTGATTGGGAACATCTATATTAGAAAGGGTGCATTTAATGGGCTGTACATATGCAGGTGTTGTGAGCACATATTAAAAGTGGTAATAGATGGTTGAAATGACAAGTCATTCACCAGTAGTTTTTCATTGATGGTGAATTGATTCCAGCAGAGAGCAAAGATTTCAATGCATTGCTAACTGTGACCAAAGAGCTACAACAGCCAAAATCACTATCATCTACATCAGCTGCATCCTAGACAATATTTCAAAACACTGTGCAGCATAAGAGCTTACACAGCCTGAGGCCATAGAACATGCTTGTATTAATAGTATGTAATAGCCAGCTGTATCTGTAATGGGACAAGAAACATCAGAATTGGAAATTCTGATGTTTGTTCTGATGAGAATTGCACAGATGGGCAGATACAAGGTTGTGGCTGAAGCATCATGGGGTGATCAATGTTTTCATCAACTTTATTAGGATCTATAATCCCTGATGCCTGCGAGTTCTGTGAACATTGTTATAGACCAGGTTAATTTTCTTATGACAACAGTACTTCTGGTGGAAGCTGGTATTTATCAACAGGATAATGCCCCATGCCATAAAGATTGAATCTTCAGAAGATTCGAATAACATCCCAATGACTTTCAAGTCATGTCTTGACCTCCAAATTCAGCTGACATTAATCCAATAGAGCATGTGTGGTCGCACTTGGAAAACCAAATCTTTCAGATTACCTAACAGCACTTTCTGGAGTCAGTCTTATACTGGATACTTGCAGCTTTGAGGGCAAAAAGTGGGTGTTATTAACAGGGTGGTCATAATGTAATGGCTCTTCATTGTGTATATACATATAGTTTCTCAAGAAAAATCTCTTATTTTAAATACATATAAATATGTTTCATATAAAATAAAATGTGGAGATATTATTAATTCACAAATTTAATGTATTTTCCTTAACATAGTTGCTTTTTTATTTCAAAAGATATTTCCTTTTTTACTCTTTAATAAGATATTTTATGTATATTACTTGAGATTAATCATTTACAAATTTCTTCCATTTTTTAAATATTTAATTTCACAATTTAAATTGAAATATTTATCCAAATTGCAAGCAATTATTTAATGTACAGAACATCATTCATTTTCAACATATTTTATTTTTCCAAGGCTAATTGAATAAATGAGGATGAGCAACAATTAATTTTTAGTTTTTTACTGATATTCCATTAAAATTTTATAAAATACCATATTAGAAAATCATAATAAGCGAGTGCATTTCACAAAACAGAGTTGAGATTACTTAGTCAATATGTATATATATTAACAAAAAGAATTTTTATTAGACAATTAATGACTAAATGTCTTTAATAACAAAGAAACTATTTCTTATAGAATGATAGCATGAAACAATCACACACAATATAATAAACATAAAATATGGATGAACATAAACTATGCATTTTAATATTTTTTAATCAATGAAAAAATTTGTGAAATAAAATTTTACTTGGAAAAAGTATTGTTGACAACATATACGTTTAATCATTCAAAAATAAAATAACTCGATTCATTTGAAAATAATTCTGAAAATAAGTACCTGCAGGAAACTTATGTTATTTTCTAATTGATCGGGACATTCTTTTAAGAACTTTTCCAAATGCATCAATGCTCGAGCATAAGCTTGACATGAGAAAGCTGCTTTTGACAGTAATATCTGAGAAATTTTGGATAAAAAATCACGAACTGTAACAAAATTCTTGTCCTCTGATAATTTTGGGGCTAAAAAATTAAGATATAGATCAATGTAACTGAATTAAAATGAATATGCCAAACAAATAAAAATAAAGATACCAAGAGTTGCTTTTTACCAGTTTGTTTACTAGCTGATCGTCCAGACATTCTTGTATTTTCTTGCTGATACACACGCAGCCATTTTACCAAATAATCAACAATAGAAAAAATTACCTGAGAACTCAAACGACACAAATCATTAATAGATGAAGATTCTTTACTATGTCTCAATACTGTAGAAATCTCACTGAAAATCTATAAAAATTCATAAACTGCTATCTTAATATATAAAAATAAATATTTTTCCAAAAAACAATGATATATTTAAAAATTAAATTTATAATGGTGAAATTAAAACAATTTTAAAAACAGTTTCAAAGGAAAAATTATTATCACCAATTCAAAAATGTTAAAATTTAACAATTTGAATACATGTATTAAATAAGATTTGTTTCCTTGTAATTAGAAAACTGATTTCCATTAAGATGAAGTTTACATACCTAAAAACAATAAATAATAAAAACAACATTGTTTTAGTAATATATGAAAAGTATATGAAGACTAGCATTTTTTCCATAATTAGTCATTGATGTATACTAATCTTATTTTAATTAATAGGAAAACACAGAAATTATAAATAATTATCATGAGACTTTTATAATTAGATTAAAAGTCTTTTATTTTATTTTAATAATTTTATTATCATCAAAAGCAATATTTAATATTAAATTATAATCAATTAAGTGTTGTTGAAATACAAGATCATAAGATTTACATTAAATGACAAGTAATTATTTAATTATTCTAAATATTGAACTTTTCATATCCTTCTTTAAGGAAAATATATTGAAAAATTAAAAAATATTGATGGTCAGTTTTTCTTAAGATTTATAAGTGCTTAAAATTACATTTAATAATTAGTGCATTTAATAATCGTTTTCAAGTCCCTATTTAATGAATGAAGTTTATTAAAAATCATTAAATGTTCATCTACTCTATTAATTTTGAGTAGCTTAAAAACTGAATTTTATTTCAATTACTTGATGTGTTATTCATCACAGTTCTAAGACTTAAATATGAAATAATTTGAGCCACAAAATATTTTTTAATGGAATATTTTTAATAAATCTCTTAATTTTTCATGTTAGCAATTTAAAATTTAATTTGTCTATCATATCATGTTTGGTATATATTAACAATAAAATTTTAGGTTAGGATGGAAACAATTTGATATATTTAGACACGAATAAATATAAATGAAGGTAAACAAAGAAAAAGAAAGGCTTACATAAATTATATTTTCTTTGTAGGCATTTATTTCATGTATAAATGATGTTATTTACTTCAAGCCAACTTAAAATGAGAAAAAATCAATAAAAGTAACAAAAATTGACATACATGTACTCTTATAAAATGATTTAGGATAATACAAATAAAATGCTTATAAGTATAGAAAGTACATACAGTAAAAATACTTCTTGTATTTATTTAAAAAGCCAAAGTTTCAATATATCATTTGAGATTATGCTCATTATATTCTTTCATAACCATTTTGATGAATAGAAGAAAATACTGAACATTATTCAGGTTAATTTTGTGAAAAAATCACCTGTGACACATTAGCCACAATTAAAAAAATGCTTATGAATAAACTAGGTAATTGTTGCAAAATCTCAATGATTTTATTTCAAAAAATATTTTCTAAATTTGCATGAGATAGAGTTGAGAATTTTGCATTTAGTTTAAAATCAATGTGCTTGTATTTTAAATTTTAAAATTAATAATTAATCAAATTTTAAATAAATATACTATTTCTGAATCAATCATAAATATATTCCCTCAGTAAAATAGAACGGATTATTTAAGAATTAAACAAATTCTTTTTTTATAAGAATAAAAATCCATAAAAAATTAGAGTTTTAGAAATTTCTCCCAAATCATATATTGTTTTTATTTATAAAGTAATACAAATTGAAAAATAGATGATTGTTAAAAAAGAATTTTATTTCCATCATCAAACAAAAAAGTTGCTTTTAAATAAATTACTTTCAAATTGCCATCAAGCATCAGTTATAATTCTGTTTATGAACATTCAATCAGAAAAAGTTTAGCTTCTCTATTTAATAATTTTCATGAAATAAAATTTCAATAAAATGAAACTTCAGTAATTTAAATTGCAAAAATACAGACAGATTAGATTCCAAATATTGTATACTTCAGCCATTTTAAAAACACATGTTTGTGCTTTATTAATCTTTATCAACCTAAATCAAATGTTAAAAAATTCAATCATAAACTAAACATTGAATTAGCAAATCAGACTAGTTGACAAATATATATATTTGGCTCCTTGAACAACTATATTATATTATTAGTCTTGTTTATACATAGTGGAGATATCAAATCTATTATAATACTTTTTTAATCTATTCCAATAAAAATTTCAAAAAACAGTAAATATTTTCTACAAAAAACAAAAATTAGATTTCTAAGAAACAGCTAAAAATTTTTCAGTAATTATTCAATGCTTTCAATTTAAAATACCAGAATTTTTCAGGTTCCTTGAAAAAACCGACATTTAAAAGAGTTAAAGTTTCTAGGAATTATACAAATCTTAAAGAGAAGACCATATTTAGCATTTACTGCATCTAACTTTTCTTACGTACATATTTCTCTGATTGCATTATATTTAATTCTTACTACATTAATTTACTACATAATATAAAAGCTATTTACAGCTAGTGGTAAGAAATGACAGAGTTAGATAATTTATAAGAATTAGCTCAGTTAAAAGAATTATTGAAATAATTCATCTTTTGCCTAAACATTATACTCACTGTGGTTGGAAGTCTTTTGTTAATTGATTCTTACTAAATGAGTCTAGAAGGATATGAGATTGCTCAAGTGCATCAAAGGTCAAAGAAATTTGACATTTGTATTTTTAGGATCTATAAGGTAAACTAATTGTTTGGTTGATTGGTTTGTTGCTGAAGGGTAATTTTTTGCTCACTAATTATGGGAACATACAGTTTAAAGTGAATAAATATCAAGCCTGAGGTGGGATTCAAAGCCACCAGTTATTGAACCGAAGATCAAGACACTAATCCTTTAACTTCCAGCTCCAGGAAGGGTTAGATGAAGGAGTATAATTAAATTCAGTACATTATTGAAAAAGATTATATTTCACTGAAAAGAATTCAATTATTTTAGTTTGATTTAAATTGAATTTCAAAGAAATGAATACATAAACACATTAGGATGTATTAGTATTCAGATAATTGAAAAAAAGTTATTGATAGATGTCAATTCATTTCAAAACTACGAAGGAAAATTTATACACTTTTTAAATACCTTTTATTTAATAGGTAAACATATCAAAGGACTGATTTACATTTAATCTCGCCCAGAATACTGAAAACTGCAAATACACAGCATACATCCTTTATTGTATTATAACAGATTTAAATAGCTAATCTGATTAAAAGTAATTAATAGAAAATATAAAGTATCCAGTCCTTAAAAGGAAAATAAGAAAAATAACTAAAATATCCACAAACAGGATTTTTAAAAATAAACTGAATTAATGTAGTGACAGTTTCAACTATTAATTTTTGACACTGATTCTGATCAATAAAACATTCTGATTTCATTCATAAGCATTTTATAAAAATTAAAAGGAAAAATTATTAGGAAATGTATTTTAAGACATGAAAATTTAAATAGATTACAATTATCTTTTCTAGAACACTTTACCTCATTCTTTTCTATTTCTGTAGAATCTAATAAAGCATAGATAACAAGATGTGGAAGTAAGAATAAAGTACAATTCAGATCATATTTGACAATTATAGAACAGGCATGAAACAGTTTAGATGGATTTTCTCGTTTAACCTAAAATAAATAACAATTATTTAATATTTTATGTATATATCTTTGCAAATTTTTAATACTCATTAATGAAATATTTAGGAATTATACAGGCATCAATATCGAAAATTTTACCTTTTGTAGAAGGCTATAAAACCAGTTTTTACTCCATTCCTTAAAAGTATTACCAACTTTACTTTGATAAATTGGTACTGGATATTTTCTACGAGATTTTTCTATAGGCTTGTATCTAAAATTAAAATCATACTACATTATGCAAAAACTACCTTGTATACAACAATTACACATCTTTAACATACATAATTTTACTGAGCACCTGATTTTTGTAACAGAATATAAACACTTTTCTAACATTATTAATATACACATAACAGGAATTAAAATTTAAGCCATAAAAAATGATTTTTCAAATTTTGGAAAGATGTATATAATAAAAATATATAAAATAAAATCAAATTTAAAAGTACTCTTTTTCTTAATGTTCAGGAAACTAATCAACAAAAAACTATTAAAGAAGTAATTTTCATTCAATAATTTACCGATACAAATGAGTCAAAGAGTTTGCACAGGTTTTTCTTTTGAAATAAGTAGAAAAAATTTAAAAGTTTTCAAATTATAAATTTTTTTTTAAAAGCTTGAACATTTATAGAATTAAGAGAACATACATTTAAAACAGGAATATTTTTTGATCATACAATAATAATTTTGGTCAAATAAAAAGATTAATAGGATTTCTGATAGTTGAAAGTAAATAATAATAATAATATTGATTTTTCTAATAAATTATTTCTATTTTGATTCACAAGAGAACAGTTTATAAAGGAATTAAGAAATAAATTAAGAAGGAAATAATCATAGACAAAAAAAGCATTCAAATAAGAAGTAGCACAATTATTCATATATAAAACAAGCATTAATATTTGATAAAACAAGTTTTTAGTTAATAAACACAAAAATTAAAAAAAAAAAATCAAACATATGTTTAAAAATATGTATATATAATCAGTTTATTTTTATTACTGAGAATGAAACAACACAACAAGTATTTCTTGTATATCAGGTGGAAATCGTTTCCATAAATGATTGCCACTAGAGCCACTTTCATTAGAACATTTGTAAAATCTCAAAACTTCTTGTATTGCACAGGCTGAACAATCCTAAAAGGCAAACTAAATAAATTAGGTAAAAACTGATGGACAAAAATATAAATTATTCAAATGATTTTAATAAATGAACTACAATAAACATAATAATGATTTTCTGATAAACTAAGATGCCTAATATATAAATTTTTTAATCACATTAATGTAATATATATCACTTTTTGAATGAATATATATTTATTCACTTTTTGAATAAATATATATTCATCCAAAAAGTGAAAAACTCCCAAGAAATGGTTTCTCTGGAAACTGAAATTTAGGTTAACTTTATAAAATTCAAATTTTTAAAAAGTTTCATTTTAAATTTTCACTAAATTAAAAGTCTTATGATTTATAAAGTTCTTATTTCATAAGAAACTCATTCATAACCACTTTTACATAAAAGAAAAAATATAATTATTATAAATGTTGTATGAAAGAAAATTAGCTTTATAAAATCATGCTAAATCAAGTGTTATATTGATTGAAATTAAATATTTTATAGTAGACAATTTTGCATGAACACATAATTGGTTGAAAAAATATTATAATGATTAAAAAAGAAAGTAAAAGTTTATTTCTTTAAATGAAAGAGCATTCTTTTCTTCACAAAATTTACTTGTATTCTATTTTAAATAATCTATATAATAGTACTCTTAATTTATATTTGACAATATTTAAGTGTAAAATAAAAATGCATATTATGATATTTAAATTTTAATAATTTTTGAAAAAATATAATTCTAAAATTAGTAATCCTATGTCTACACATTTTTATAATTAATTGCATTTTTAATCTTTGTTTTAAAATAAAACATCAATTCAGAAAGCAAATATAAAAAAAATTCTAAAAGAAAAAAATAGGATGACATTTATCTTTTCATTTTTCCAAAATTTAAAATAACCCCCTTTTAAAAAATATTAATCATTTTAATATTAAAAATAAATATTGTCAGATAAGTTATAATTTTAAGATACAGAAAATACCTGAACACCACTAGCTTCAGCTGCAAGAAATGAATGAACCAATTCCTGTATCAAATCATATGCAAAATCTTCATTATCAATACTACTGTAGAAGTTATCCAAAGTTTCCTTAGCTCTAGCACTTTTCATATCTAACCTACATATTAAAAAAGCACCACACATTAAGCCACAAGGAAAAAACTATAAAAATAAAGATTTCTTTTTACAAACTGTATAAGTACAGCCAGAAAAAGAAATTGCCCTGAAAACATATCTATATCAAAACTATACAAAATGAAATACCTAATACATTTATATTAAATTTATTACATAATCATTAGCGAGAGATCTAAAGAAACCTTGAAATTTTGTAAAACTAAAAAGAAAATAAAAATTCACAAAAATGGAAAATGCATTTTTGTGTATTCACAATTTTGAAAATATGCAAATGTCACATAATTTTAAGTTAATACTGATGTAATAAAATTAAAATACTTAATTTCACCCACAAAATATTCAAAGAATGTAAAGCAGAACATCTGTAATTCACCTTAACATCACTTAGATTGTTTATTTTCCTATATTTCTAGGTGGTTTATTATTGTCTGTGTGAATGTTTAATGAACTTGAAGTATCTCCAATTATAGAAACTTACAATGATTTCCCTTGAGGCTAAAATGCGTACTCTGATTTTTTGTAAAGACCAAATTTAAATGAAAAGATCGTTATTATTGCTAAAGAAAAATAAATCTAATTTTAGAAATTCAATATTTTACATGAAATTACTGATGTAAATATAATGGCAAAAAAAGAGAAATAATAAGTAATCATACATTTTTAAATTTTTCAAAGCTTTCATGGAAAAATGGATATCATAATTAATTAGAATGTAAAAATATTTATGAACATAAGAAATATAAAGAATAGTATAAAAATGAAATGGGTACATTAATAATTGTGATTAAAATGATGCTTAACAGAAAAATTTAAATTTTACTTAAATTTGGAAAAGGTTGTTATTTCAGACAAGCTTATGCCATAATGGTTATTTTAAACACAATTACAATAAATTAGATTAAAAATATAACTGGAGAGCAAAAGACAAATTTGACAAGAAAGACTTTAAGAAAGACTTAAATTTTTGTTAAAATCAAAAATAAATTTAATTAGGTAAGACTTTCTTCAAAAACTTCATTATTTGTCATTTAACGTTACAGAATGGGTCTTCACTGGTTTCAATCTTTAAATATGAAGATGAAGATATGCTGCCATCTATGAGCCAAAAGTCATACTTCCAACTTCCTATGAGGGTGCTCTATTAAAAAAACGGAAGATTCTCTCTCTCTGATTTTATTCGCCTAGTCTCTGATGGGCGGGCTTGGGGAACCCAAGTGTCATCAGTAACAACAGCAAAGTTACAGAAATAAAAAATTACCATAAATTTTGAATAGTAGAAGAAAAAGATTAGAACACAAGCTTTGATATATTAATCCTCATAATTAATAAAATATTTTAAGAAATCATTCAAAGTTAAGAATAAATATCCCTAAATCAATTCTGATAGAAGTTATGAAAAGAGGGTTAATAAAGTAGAAACTAATGCAAACAAATGATTTTCCAAGGGAATAAGAGCTTTCAAAATAATATATCGAGTAAAATATTTAAATCATGAATATATTATCGAACAATTAAAGCTAATAATAATATTAACAATACCTTCCAGGATCTATAGCTCCTAACTCTCCCAGACATTCTCCAAGAGCGATTCTAATTCGAACATCAGGTTCACGGCATCCAGCTATCAGCTATGTAATACAAATACACAATAACTTTTCTAAATTTAATGCTTCAGTACATAAATACATAATAATAATAACATTTATACTTACAGCTGCAACCAGGTTTGACAGCAAATTATCTACACTTTCTCTTCCAAGTAAATGCTCATATATAGCTGCCTAAAATTTAATTTACAATGTACAAATTAAATTATTTAAATGCTTAAAAAGAATTGAACATATGTACATATACATAAATATTATATTTATACACATATTTATAGTGTGGTTTAAAAAACATGATAGAAATTAAGTTATCATTGTGGGGAAACAACAACATGCAAGAACATGAAACTATTTTACTGGATAAAGATATGAATTATGTTTAAAATACAAGATGCTTGAAAACCTTTTCATTCGCAACTAAAGTGTCAAAAAGAAAATTCCGAAATTCCGTCACAAAATTCTGGATTGTACAGATTGGCGTGAACCTAGGTACAGAGTGAGTAGAGGGCATTCTATCCCATGGTCTGCAAATTTCTCTGCATCCAATGCAATTATAAACATCGTTTCAAGCAATTTGAAAAATCAGTAGTTTTATGGGATGAGATCAATATTGATGACACAAACCAGAAGTAACATATCATATTGAGATGGGCTGCTTAGGGTCAGAGTTATACTCTAGCAACTCTCACTACTTCAATCCTGTGATTATACAATCAATGAAAATTATACCAGTTATCATATTGTTATCACTTCAGTAAGTGTCCTGTTACAGAACTATGAATGAGATGTGATTGAAAGTAGACATTACTTTGGTTATTCTCATAAAATTTTTAAGATAAATAGTTGTTCTTCAAAGGTCACTTATTCTAAATTGCCTACTATTTATTTTTGGTATTCAAGCATTAATTAGAAACATCAATACATGTGCTATTGCAATAAGAGATTACATTTTTATCAACAAATATGAAATCAAAAATTTAAAATATCTTCTATAATATTTTTGGATTATCTATATATATGTATATATTGTTGATAAAAAAATATAAATAATTATGTGAATGTTTCATGTTTGTTTAATTAATTTTTTAGTGTGTTATTTTCATTTTATTTGTGAAATTATTGTCTAAGAAATGCTGAATCAATGAAAATAGCAGCTTTCAGAGCTGAGGAAAACGCTCGTAAAATCTAAGCCGACACAGCGACTTGGCACCAAAACATAGGTAAACCTTCTCGAAGTTTCAAATTGATAGGATCAATGGGAGCAAAGTTACCATAAGCTCACAATAGGAATAATTTTCTATAAACTTAAAAAGGAAGGTTCTAGGAACTTTCAAAAGGCATATATATATATATATATATATATATATATATATATATATATATCAGCCTCAGCTAAGCAGAAGTCAGTTGAAAATTAGATAATTAGTTAGAAGTTGGAGTCTCCAGTTCTGAAAATTTCAATATTATAGAAATTATACCAGTTTTTTTTTATAGCCTAAGAAATTGCTTCTAGCTGACGTATTTCTAGTCAAGTTGGGACTAGGAGAATAATTAATGAATTATTTAGAAAAAACCTAGTTATTTCTGCATCCTCACAACTTCATCCTTACGAAGAAAACTCTACAATTTATAGACACATTTTACAATATAATTAATAACATTAAAGATTAATATTAAAAAGGAATCATAAATAATTAAAATAATAAAAAATACACTGAAAATTATATAAATCATTCAATATTAATAACTTTAAAAAATCTATCAACAAATTAAATTCCCAATTGCTTACTTGATTAGCATGAAGAACCTGTTTCAGTTTTTCTAAAGCATGCAATCTAACTTCTAAATTTTCATGACTTATGCCTTTCAATGAATGACACAGTAAGGAGCAAAAATCAGTCATACTGAAAATGAATCAGAATTAATAGATACATTTCCTATATTTTTCAAAGTTAAAAAATCCTAAAATATAACAAAAAAATGTTATTAATATAAAACAGTTTTTAATATTTATCTTCAAAACATATTATTTATACATAATTATTAAATAAAATTACTTGAAGGATTGTAATCAAAATAATTTATAAATTTTGGTTATTACAATCTTTTAAATACAATAAATTTATGCAATTTAAGATTATATATTTTTGAAGAATCAAATTATAAATAAATGATTATAACAATATAGGTTTCATTAGAAGATGGAAAATTAAATAATATGTAAATTAAGCAATAATTTATAAAGTGGTACAATTTTCCTGAAAAAATTTCAATATTTTTAAGTGAAAACATTCATAGACTTAAATTACAAGGCAAAAATTATTTGAGAATGATACATAAAAGTCTATACAAAACAATTCAGTTTAATTTAATTTTAAATTATTATGTAACATTTTTATTATTTATAAATGACACAGACATTAATAATTTTTTATAATAAAATAAAAAATATATTAATTGCTCAAAATGTTAAAAAGTGTAACAAATGTTCAATAGTAGAAAATATTCATTGTAAAAAATCAATTAAAATAGTGAACTGAATCATTTTTATCAAATATTGCATGAATTAATATCCTTAATCATAACTTTAAAATTAAATAAATTAATAGTTGTAATACAAATTTTGATTTGATCATCCATTGAAATTTAATAAATTTTTAGTTTTCAGGAAACTATAACATATATTTTTTTTTTAAATTCAAAGTATATAGATATATTACAATTATCAATTTTTTAAACAACCAAAAATATATCATTTTATATTTTATTTTAACTAAAAGCTTAATCTTCTTAAAATTGAATCTATTATTTTAAAATAATTTAATTTTTATAAGTGATTTATTTAAATCCTTAGAGTTCTGTAAAATATTATGAAATAAAATAAACTTTTATGTATTTATTTTTTAACCATAGCATTCCAATCATCTGTCATATGATGAATAAGTATTAACTATTAGTTAGTCATTATCAGTCACATTTATTTATCTTCAATCATAGAAAATTGCAAGAGACACTAAAGTTTTCTTTCTGGGTGGACTCAAATAAGACTTTAACGATTGATTCATGATAAAGGGAAAAAAAGTGCAGCTTCTGTTAGTACAACACCGTGGACAGCCCTGGGGAAAAGACTGACTTTGTCCATTGCTTTTATGCTTTAATTGGGTATAATCGAATGGTTGTCACGCTTAGGGTGACCCTACCAGGAGTATAAAATTCCAGACGTACTTCACCCATTCCACCCAACCCTGAAATTCAATCTACACTAGGCTACGTCTGAGCATTTGCTATCATGCATGGTGCTAGAGAAGAATTTCATCTAGGAGAATCCAGTGAATGATGGCAAATGACTTTCTGTCGATGAACGGTCTTTTAGACTTGGCACAGCTAGGCTCTAAGCCAAGTGAAATTAGTAACAAAGTAACAAGACTTCAATCTCTTACATAAATTGAAAATCTATTTCATTGTATAACTAATATATTAAATGTCATTTTATCAAACAAGAATAACATAACAATAATAACATCATATAATAAATAAAACGAAACAAATTTTTATATTTTCAATAAAAAAAGCAAAGAAATATGTACAAGTTATTTTCAATTTTCATATGCAACTCAATTATGGAAGGTAAATTCCAGAATTGAATTCTGTGGTGAATATCCATTCATCACAGACATTCACATTAAATTACAAATTTCAGAAGTGAATTAATACATACCAGATTTTCTTTTAATAGTAATAAACTTAACCATTTTTATCAAAAATTGCATGAACTAATATCTCTAATCATAACATTAGGTGATTTATTTTCCTATACATAAAAATATTTTATTTTAAATACTAACGAAGATCTTTTTTGTTTTTATTAGTTCTAGTGATTTTTCATAAGCATTACTAATACATCATATAATGCAAATGCAAAGGATATTTTGATTCAATCGTTCATTTAAAAAATTTTGATTAACTCACACCCCAATTTTTATGGTTCAACATTCACAATTTCAGAACATTTTACAAATCATAATATTTGCAATGTTATAGGTTCCAACTCAGCATTTTAAGGTATGCAAAATATATTTAAAATACATTATAAAAACACTTTATTAAACAAATAATTTTAAATATTAATCAATAAATTTTCTATGCTCACCTAGATGGACTTGCATTAAAATCTTTAAGAACAGCATTAATTTCTTGTAATTCTGGTGTATCAGGAACAAAATAGAGATCATGATAAAATTCACTGAGATAAGCTCTGAAAAGAAATGATTTGAAATTCAGTTAGCTACACAATACAAACATCAATTGATTTGCATTAAATATTATGTAAAATTAATTATCATTTGAAATTTAAAAACATTCACTGTCATATATTTTCGAAATATTAAAACTATCATTAAGAAAAAATCAGTAAAGATCCTTCAAAATATTTGCCTTTTATATTCTTCTGAAACTACCCAAATTTTTGAATAACATTGTTTTGAACAGTTAAATTTGAAAAATAACAGTAGCACTTAATCAATATTAGAAAAAGTTACAATATATAATTTTGATTCTAATAATTAAAAAAATTTAATAAATTGTCTTTCAAATATTAATTAATAGAATATATCCAAAATTATAAAAATCTTACCTTTTTTCAATTATAAGATAATGGAAAATCTCTATCACAGCAGCAGACTCTAATGCTAGCAAAGGTAATAATGCAACAATTATTTGATTCAGAAGTGGTCCCAAACAAGATACTTCAATGCTAAAACAGTATTTGAAATGTTTCAATAAAAATATCCTGGAATATTTGTTAAAATTTAATCAAAGTTACTAAAAATTTAAAATTGAGTTACTTAAAATAGTATAACATTTGAGGAAACTAAAACATTTCCTTGACCGATGAATAAAAGATTAATATTTTGTACTTATACTGCATGATTAAATTTTCAAACAAAAAGAAACTAAAATATATAAAAGGCTAATATGTAACTGAAATTGAAAAAATAATATTGGAAAAAATAAAGTAAAACTTTTGTTTTTTTTTAAATATTTTTTCAGTGAATTTTAAACTTTAAATAAAGTGAAGACATATCAAGTATATATTTTCTCAATGATTTTGGTAAAATAGTAGAAGTATTTATGCAACTCATATTTAACTTAAAACAAATTTATTATTTTACTTCAAATAAATATTCAAAAATACAATAGCCAACTGTTTAACTGGGCTTACAAGATATATCATATTGATCCATTTTTATTTATTTTTTAAGGAAAATTACAACAACCTATCACATTTTTATATTATCTCTTGTAACTTTAACCAATTGAACAAGATATATATGTAGTAAGGACTATATTTTCTTTGAAAGTTTTAAAATATTGAAATTCTCTAAGGAGTGCTTGATTTTTATTTGATTTTTATAAGTGTTACTAATGCAAGATGCAATGCAGTATAAATATGCATAGTACAATGTCTATTAACAATATAAATATGCATAGTACAATGTCTATTAACAGTATAAATATGCATAGTACAATGTTATTAATAAAAACTGAGTGATGAATGGCTAGGCAAATGTATAAAAGGAATGTATTAAAAATTCAATAAAAGTTAATCAAAGATTTGAAATGCATAAAAGTTTAAATAGAATTTAAAATACCAATTGCATGTAAAATTTCAAACAAATTTTTAATTAAATAATATTAAATCTGATAAAATTAAATTTGTGCTGTTAAAAATACTGAGTGTAAAACCAAATTAGGACAGGCAATTAAAATATGATAAACAGTAATGGTACATCATATGTGTCACAAATTGGAGCACTATAAGACAAGAATAAATGCTTGTGTGTAAATCGAGTCTGATCAAATCAAAAGCTGAAAAAAAAAATCAAAAAGATCAAATCTGAAGTTTTACATCAATCATAACTGGAAATGGAAGGATGTGAGAGAATATATGAAGGGGATCAGAAAATAAATCTCCCCAGTTGAATGTGGTCAAAATTGTGTATGAAAAGAAAGAAACAGAATGGAACATTAAAGATAAGATGTAATTTTCCTTTTTCACATAAATACCAAGGATATTCAGACATTTGTCATACCGCTTGATAAGTTTCATTCCAACAGGAAAAACTTAGGGCCTTGCAAACAGAAGAAGTGTTTTAATACTCATAATGCTTGTTTGAGACTTAGTATAATTCCCAAAGAATCTTCTATTGAGATTCTTTTCAAAGCTGGAAATAGAAGTAGCTTGATGCAAGATCAAGACTGTATGGCGGATGTGTAGGAATTTCAAACCAAAAATATGTAATATGGTTTTGCAATGTTATCGATGAGTGGTGTCACACATTATCATCCCACATCATAACACCAGATCTAAGGAGCCAAGACCGCTTTTTCTAAATCACTTCTTTCAATTTTGACAAGCTGTCACAGTACAACATAGCGTTAATAATCCCAATCTTTAAAAAGTTCAGGAAAAAACTCTAGGCTTCCTAGAAAACTTGGTACCATCCCAGACAACTTTACATGCAAAGGAAGTTGATTTGAACTCTTTTCGGACAGATGATGATGAAGGTTTCCACTTCATAGATGCAAACTTTGAATCAGGGGTGAAATGGTGCACCCATGTTTCAATTTCCATCACAATTCAAAACAGATAGTCATTGTCATCTTCATGATAATCTACAAAATGTTCCAGGTCGACCTCTAGACCTAATTTCATGTATGTCAGGGTCAATGGTGGGGCAGCTTTCCTGCCCCAACAACTGACACTGTCATATATTGAAGAATGTCATGGATTATCTAGTGAGCTTGCTCATGTCCGATTCCAATTTCTTTCGCAACTCCATCGATGGTGATATGCTGGTCTGTTTTAATCATGTCAACCACCTTCTTGACATTTTCATCTAAAATGGCAATGCACATCACTCTAAGTTTCAGTATTTCTGAACTCACTGACATCCATCATTGAATTTGCGTACCATTTCTGCACCATTTTCTTCTATATCACACCCTCCATGAGGTGATATGAATTTCTACTCCTGATATTTTATGTGCTTATTCATAGAGGAATACCGTTCTATCTCTTCCTCCTTGGTCTACAATTTCAAAACGCACCTTCTCTCCATACTTATAGGAACCAGACTGAGAGGCTAGTTTCCACTTTGCACAGTACCATCTGCTTGATCATGGTCGACCTCTATCCAATGGTGCATCAGTGTCTTGCATGTTCACTGGCTGTGTCCTCTTTCACTCATAGCTATTAAATGCTTTGTCCCTCTACAACTGAAAAGCCCTGAGTTTTTCCTAGAGGGCATTTTGAAACTTACCAAACAGTATAATATATCTGCAAGTTCATAGACAGTAATGCCAAATATGACTTGGAACCTAACAAAACACAATGTCAAATCCTTTGCTCTTCAATATATTTAAAATATCTTATATTCCCCTGATAAATGTCTAACTGCATGACCACATTCAAGCTATCTGTATAGATATGATATTTTCGATGACAGTTGGATCACATTAGTTCTAAAGAACATACAATTACAACAGCTTCAGCTGTGTAAGCCAAACATGATGTATGAAGTTTATAATTGTAAACTGTACTTCCAACAAACAATATATCACTTGATTTTGAGCCATCAGTATACATAGGAATGTAGGGGAAATAATAAATGTACATGTTGCAAAATAAAGAGAAGTGGGACTGATTCATTGTATCCAGAAAAAAATTTGGTAATATTGACAGTAGGAATATTCTAAGGTAGAAATACCAGAGCATGTGTAATTTGGAATTTTAAAATTTGGGAACTCTGACAGAAGTGAGTTTGTATGCTCATAAAATGGTAATATATTACATAACTATGCATTAAGCCTTTTCCTTGGAGAGAACACACAATCATAAATTTCAAAGTTTGTTGTGATGCTGATACCATTTTGAATAATAATTTAGAGAAGGAATTACTTAAGTCTCAGATCAAGAAGTAATTGGTTGCGAATCATAGGCTATAACAGGAGAAATCCAGAATACTCCAGAACAGATTTGCAAAGTGAGAATGAGAAGTATATTTAACATGCATTTAATTAAGAATATATTTAACATGCATTTAATCTAACTGAAATCTCTCCAAACTGTTATTTTATAACATCAATAGTTATTGTAGTAAGCCATTATTTTATAGAATATGATAATGTGTACATCAAATATATTTATTATTGTATGCCTACTCAAAAGGAATGGCTCATGGGGAAAATAAATTATAAGGCACTAAAATTTCATTCCTACAGCTGAATATGATACAAAAATAATTATATCATTTCTGACCCACTATGTTAGAAATCATGTTTCATCTGCTAAGGTTATTTAACACTTTACAATCCCTTTTTTGGCATACCAAGACTAACTAAATTGGGATAATTTAAAGTGGGTTCTTAACCATTACAAACATCCACATATGAGATTAGACTCAAACCCATGAATAGAAGACCAGAGAACTAACAATTCTGCTAATAGCTGTTAATGATAACTAAAAATGAGGTGGAAACGAATATTTGGCAATTCTATTTCTAATTTGAAGAAAAACTAAAAAAAAGGGAAAATTTTCCCCCTTTCTTGTTTGCAGAAAGCAGTTAAAAGAGAAAATATATTCCACTGGAAGAAAAATTTACAACTGAAAAATTTCATTATTATTAAATAAAATTAAATCTTTAAGAAAATTTAATAAAAAAAATTTAGGAATTTCAGGATTTATTTAAAAAAAAATAAGGACATTTGAGGAGGTTTTTTTTAAAAAAAATCAAGAATTTCAGAAATATCAGGGCAACTCTGATCCCTGTACATGAAATAAAACAGCTTTACATTTAATATTTTTCATTACAGAATTATCTTTACATTTGATTATTAATTTCAAGATCTGTTGCTTTTTCCCTATGTTACTTAATAAACAAACATGAATCAAGTTTTTTATAAACCCATGCAAATTTCAAGATTTAGTAGATAGGATTGATAAAATTTTTTAGATAGAAACACAGCATAACACATTAACAATTTTATAATACAGGTAAAGAATTTGAAATATATGGCAAATTTATATCATTATTATTTTGAGAAACATGATTTGTGTCATATATAGAAGTAAAAGATTATAATTAATTAATAGAATCAAATTTATATCACTTTACTTAAAAATTTAAGAACCTATTTTTTCTCGTAATTATTCAATATAATTCAAATTGTATGTTTAAATAATTCTTTTAATAATGTAAAGTATTTCATTTGAAAATATTCAAGCAAACATGAAAGCACTAAATTTTATAACTATCAGTTACTATTGTATTCAATTTCATGAAATTATGTTTTATAGCACAAAAGTTTTAGAAAAAAATTAATTTAAGCTTATAATTACAGTTACCATTTTGTTACGAATGCATTTTTAAACGAAACTTTAAAAGCAAAGACTAATTCCTTGAAAGCAATTTTATAAAATTTGAAACATATAAAAAATTTGATGCATAATTTTTTATTCAGCTCAACCATTTACTCCAGAAAATGTTTCAACATGCATTTCTTACTTTTATTTACCAAAAGAAAATCAAAGAATCAACAAAAAAATTATTAGTTTCATCTGAATTATTAATACAAACATTACATTAAACTAATGAACACTTTTAAAGGAAATAAAACAATCTATTTCTTAATAAATGGTACAAATAATTATATAATTTGATTTAATACCTATGTACAAAAGTATTCCAGGCTTTGCAACATATTTTTGGAAAGTCTTTATCTTTGAACCGTAAAGCAAGTCGAAGTGTAGCCATAAGCTTAAAGCGTACCGCAGTAACAGCACGAGAACCCATGAGTTCCATAATAGAGACTAAACTTTCTAAAGCCTAAAATTTATAATTTAAGCAAATATATTATCAATATTTGACAGACATGAAAAAATAATTTTTGTGCTTAAAAATTAAAAAATAAGCAGAAAACAAAAAATAAACTTTGGTCTATGCTCTTATTCTTTCATGCTTTCCTCTCTCAATATCAATAAAAAAGTTAACAAAAAAGAAATTAAAATATGTTCTTACCAATTTTTTGTCATCAATTGAACTTTTAAGCATTTGCGCATCAAAAAATACCAGGAAACCAAGAAGTTTAGGCTGCAGATAATTAGCCTAAAAATACGAGACAAAATAAATAATATTAGAACAAGAGATTAGATTAAGTATATAGAAGCAAGATTGAATAATAAAGTAATTATAGTACCATATTATTGTACAATACATGTAAAAAGTAGTTTGATTAAAAAATTTATGACAGCTGCACAGAAAAATAAATATTTTTTTAAAAAAATTTTGTAATTAAATAATCTTGAAGTCCCAAATTTTCACGGCACAAACAGGAAATGTATAAAGCATAGTATTTTTTAAATTACATATCAGAAATCTATTTTTGTTACATCAAACAATAGAATTAAATACATTTTTATTTATAGAATGCACTTTTTGAAAATGTAATGTTTCACAACTTTATGATAAAAAAAAATAAGTTTCACGGAGAGTACATAGAAGGGAGTTTCTGCTTACTTGAAAGTTAATTTGAGAATATAAATAGAAAACAAAATATTTCAAATTTTTTTATCATTAAAAATGTCATAAAAAGCAAATATTAATTGATCAATATAAAATTTTTGTACAGATAAAATAATCTCAAAGAAAAATTTCAAAAACATGAAGTAACATTACAAATATTATATATACATAATAGATGAAAAAAAAGTAGACAAAACTGCTTTAATGTCTAAAAGCCTTCTTATTTTAAATGAAAGATTATAATAAAGAGTACAAAAAAATTAAGTATAGGTAAATTATAAAAAAGTCATTTAGTAGTGTTTTATTTTTCAATGATAAAAGTAAGTGCTATTCAATTTTTTATTGTTGAAATTGTGGATGATCTATTGTTGAAATTGATGAGGAAAGTAATGATGGGAATAGAAAAATGCAATAGTTGATAGTTAAATTTACTTTCAGATTGCCTCAGCAAAGTAATTAAATCTAAAGTTATTTGTTATCATATGTACACACATATCATGTTGTTACCAACAGTTATTATTTATAGTAGAAATATTTAAGTTATGCTAAATTTTCAAACAGCTTATTTCAAATAATTTACAATATTATTTTTAGCACTTTTTCAAAATGGAACAAAAAAAAAAATTCTTTTTAAATTAAGCATAAGCATTTTCAAAATCTTCTTGGATAAAATAATTAGCATATTGCAACATAAATAAAATTTTTAATTTTATGTAAAATTTTATAAAATGATTTCAAAGTAAAAATTACGAATTTTAAATTATTTTATCATAAAAATTCCATTTAATTTTTTATACATCTGATACAAACCATGTTATATTAATTTTTATATTTTAACATTTGAATGTGGTTTTTTCCCCTACATTTTATAAATACAGAAATAATCTCATAGTTAAAATTTTTTTATAAATGTATCAGAAGTTAGTGCAAAATGTTTGGAACTCTGAATTAATTAAATCTCATTTGAATGAATTCAAGATACAACAGCAGAACATTTGTAAGTGAAAGTTTTTTGATAACTTAAAAAAAGTAATAATAATGATACTTTTAAAGTTGGTAATTCAATTTTTATACTACACTAATATTTTACTATAAAGGTAATTATACTTTTCATTCCTAACATTTTTAAAATGCCTTCCTGAAATATTTGTAAAAAATTTTCTTACTTTTTAGGAATAACATCAAAACTAAAGAAAATTTTTTACAAATATTCCAAAAAATGCTGAGAAAATGTTAGTAATTGAAATAACCTAATTTCATTTGAATAAACTCAAAGTAATATAAATTATTAAGCTGAGCATTTGCAGACAAAAATATTTTCTTGTAACAGAAAGAAAATTATATAAAGATTTTCAGAAATCGAAATAATACATATAAATTTGCCAAACATTATTAAATGAATAATTCATAATCACTTCTCAGTTTTTTAAAAAATGAACATATTAAAATGATGATTGTGATTTTTAGAGTTATCATACACAATTATAAAATCATATTTGAATGATTAATTTTACATTAATTGTCTCATAAATATGCAATGAGTAAAACATTTAAAAGTAAATGAAATGTAAATATTTTAACAAATAGTTGTTTTCAATTAAAAATATTGTAAATAATTTTAAATATAATTAATCATACACAGAT
This sequence comes from Latrodectus geometricus, assembly GCA_026290005.1. Lineage (NCBI taxonomy): Eukaryota > Metazoa > Arthropoda > Arachnida > Araneae > Theridiidae > Latrodectus > Latrodectus geometricus. The sequence continues at coordinate 42,632 of JAPDSC010083011.1, read as the reverse complement.
ATATTAAACAACTAAAATTGTATTCAAGAAATAAGCTTTTAGACTTTATTACAGATCTTTATTTGAAATAGGCTGTAAAACAAAATGAAAGTTAGAATAGTTAAGAAAATTATAATTTCTGAAATCTTTAACAATATTTTCCTACAAATAATGATCCCATAAAACAATATACAAATCCAAGAACACATATTATGATTAATTCATTAACAGCTAGAAATTGACTTCATTAACTATTAGAGTTTGAAAAATGAACTAATAACACACACGCACATTTTATTCCCGTAAACTTTACATGAATCCAAGAAAAGTCATTCCATAAATTTCTTACATTTAAATGTATACACTGATATCTAATATAAATTTGAGAGGGAATATTAGTCACATTTCAAACCACAATGTTTTGTTTCTTGTTACCAGAGAAATTTAAAGAATTGCATTAATTACCATATCTTCTGTATGTGTGATCATAGATCCTGAATATTCAACATTACCACTTTTCAAAGCTAGAATTGCCAATCCACTAAAAACCTGTTGGTAATGTGTGCTCAGGTGTAGAAGCAGTTCATTATGCACATGTTGATAATTGCATCTTAGTAAACTTCCAAGCTCTAAACCTGTTATTTCCTTGAATGTAAAATATCATTATTAGTTAAATATCCATTATTCAAAATAGGCTGTATTTTGAATTATGATTATTTTATAATATGTATAGTAAACAAGCAAACTTCTGCAAATTTTTGTTATACAATAAATTGTTTTTTTATACACAAAAATACAATTTTTATTGTCCTATCTCTATAATTTAATTAACTTAACTCTATAATCTACGTCTAAAAAATACATACATTAAAATAAGTGTAAAACAATTTTAAGTAAAAAATTGGCAAGGCTAAATTTATAATTTAATGCTTACAAAGAAACTTAGATAGCCAAAGATTTGAATAAGCTTATTAGACTTCAAAATAAAATGAAATTAATGAAGTATTTTTAAATTTATAATAAGCAATCAAACAATTATAGAATGTTGAAAACAATCTTATCACACAAAAGAAATCCTGTTATTAAGAAATAAAACTAACTAAAAAAATAAAACAGCAAATAAATAAATAATAAAAAAAATGAATTACTAACTTGAACTAGCTTATCTAATTCAAACATCAAATCCTTCATTTTTTTTTTAATTCAAACAAAAATTTACTATCAAATCAAAAAAAGAAGAACATTAAATCATATTTATGATTTATAAAATATTAAAAATAATTCAGACATTTTCTCAAAGATTTCTCAACTTATTAAATAACTCATTTAATCAAAAATAAATCATATTATATTTTAATGTAAATAAATATTATAAAACATATTATAAATTGTAAAATAATTTTAGGAAAAATCACCTGAATGAAAATTAAAGCCTTTTCTAATTCAACTTTACTACAATGACGAACAAAATGAGAAAAAATAAATGGGAAGTTATTGATGAGAATTTCTCTTTTATCAATGCTAAGATTTGATGAAATGCACTCTAGTAGTATTGAAGACTGTCCAGTTCCTTTAGCAATAATGTATGGCAGAATACTATGCTGTATTTGCTAAAAGTAAAAACATCCTCACATCAAATTATTATTCTAAAATATAAAATTAATGTGTGCAAATGTGCAACATATTTTTACCTGAATAAATGATTTCATATCTCCAAATTCAAAAACAGTTTTCATTTCTTCAAGAATAAATAACATTTGAGAAGAATTTTCAGGTTTTCTTGCAAATGTAAACTCAGCAAGAAACTAAAGAAATAAAATAGTGTTCACTTCCAAACAAAATCTCAGCAAGTATATCATGCATGAATTTCCATTAATAATACATAAAATATGTATATGTTGTTACATTATAAACATATAAAAAAGAACTCTAAAGGAAACTTTAAGCAGAATTGCAAAATGAAAAAATGTATAACATTGGAATTTCAGCAATGTCTCAAATAACAATAACTGGAAATCCCTTTTTAATTTAATTCTTAGTATATATACTCTTTTCCATAATGGCAGTACATATATTAATATTGTTAAATTAATATACAATTATTGATTTAAAAAATGCAGACCAAAATTGAAAAATAATTTTTTTTAATTATACTTCAATCAAAAAAATCATTATTTTGTTTTAAATTATACAAAATAAATTTCTTTTAATAATTTGAATTACTTTTTTAAATATTTAAAATGTTCAATGAAAAGTTAATTGGAGATTTATAGTAGATTTTCCTTTATAACAACATTTACATTTTTTTTTAAATGTTACATACAATAGAAAAATGAATATGAGGTAGTTATTTAAATATTTATGTTTTTTCGACAGATTAAGACACTGCTGTTTTTAATTATCTATACTCACAGAAAATATATGCATCAGCTAATTTCTAAACAAGAAACAAGCAATAAGTCTTATATCATTACTTTTGCTTCATATTTTTATTTTTTATGTAAGCATTCATCCAAAATATCAACAAAATAGGATTCAGATTCTATCAGAATTTTTTTTTTTTTTTTTTCAAAAAAAAGAATGACACTCAAAATAATTTAAAATTTTTTCTTTATGTCTGTTTGCAATTTTAAAGGAAATAAGTGATTAATAAAAATATTAAAATTTTAAATATAAACAACAATCAATGACATTAAAACTTATATTTTTGATAAACAAAGTTGAATGCTTGATCATCAATAAATATTTAAATATTGTATGTCTATAATTAAAATAAATTCATTTCTAACTTACTTTGCAAATAGCATCTCTATATGCTTTGAGTAAATCATACATTTTCAGAGATTTAGAATCTGCAATTTCTTTCAGCTACAAATAAATGCAAACCCGAATTTTTACATATAATCGATAAATATGACAGGATGAAATAAATTTTATTAATTTTATCCAAAAGTATGGCAATTTATTTTTATGTCAAAGAAAAATATAAGCAAAAACTACAATCAGAAAAATTTTCAAGCCTTGTATGCATTGTCACAGAAATTGAACAAAAGTTTAAAAAAATAACTTAAAAGCAAATTCTATATCATTAAACAATTACATATCATACTTTTGACAAAATATTTTGACTTGAAATATATAGTCAAATAAATGAGAGAAAATTAATTGATTATAAAATTATTAATTGATTATAAAAAACTTGAATAAGTCATTTTTACAACATTATTGAGAAGCTCTATTAAGTAATATATATGGTGAAAACTAAAACACACTATTTGGTAATATTGTGTTCTTTGGTTGAATCAGGTGAACTTGCAACACTGATTAACAACTTCCAACATTTAATAAACACATTTTCACATTAATGTATATTGTGCACATACATTAATTTGCATAAAATCTTTTACAACATAAATATTTACATGAGAGCAAATATATGTTGCAACTTGTAAAGCAAGGTAGTTTTAACCTCATAGGCTCCTGAATTTAAAAAAAATTAACCTATTTGAAAAGCATACTTTCTTTCCAAAACATATGACAATTTCACTTATGGGTGAGAAAGCATTGAATTGGTGCAGAATGTATGTTGGTCTTAGTTTTAGCAAAAGAAATGGTCAATGACATTACTGTTGCAATTGGCATATCTCATTCCATCGAAGAAAGACACAAGTGTCAAGTCAAGGTGTAGAGTTTGGGAATAGCATAGGAAAAGCAAATGGATGAATTTGTCAAATGATAACATGTAATTTCTTAACAAAGACTGGAATCATTAAGGGGAAACACCTTGTCAGAAATCTCCAGACAAACAAAGTGTTTCATCATACACAACTGAAGCCTCCTCTAAAAACATAATGTAGACCTAAAAGAACTGAAGGGAGAATATTGAACATCTGGGTGACATAAGCACATAATGGCTTATTTTAATGAGAAATCAAGTATTAGCCTAGAATGCCCTACACATGTTCTTTAGTTAAGGTACCTTGCAGGCCAATTCATACATTGAATATCTTAACTTTCTAATAATTCTACAACATTTACAATAAAATGGAGTATAATAGTATCATTAATAAAGGACAGAGTATGGAAAATACTTCTAAAGAGAAATGTACAATATCACATCTGTACAACAGCTTTGATTATAGCACCAGGGACTAAAGCATTTAGAAAAATGTGAGTATTAGTATGAGTACTCAGCATGACACCATCCTAAACAAGAACTCCAAATTTCCCATTTCAATGATATTGAAGGAATGATTGCAGGTCTCTTGTTCTTTCCAAATAATTAGGCATATGTTATTGATAATCAGATTAAATGTGTTTTCACCCATGAAGAGTATTCAACCCTATTACTCATCCATCCAGTTCTTGTGTTCCAAAAATTACAGAAAACACCCTTTCCAATGAGCAAACATTGATAGTACACATCATACTAGTCCTCAAGCAAACTGACCACTATTGTGATATCTCTTGACCATGGTAACAAAATATCAATCACTTAGTAGTCTGTTGCATGTGACTTGCAAATTTTCCTGTCATTTGGTCTGTTCCTTATTGCTTGTAGGATGATTAACTCGTCACTACAGACAGGTTGCTTGTAGATGACTACTTTTGAGCTTCCCCACGACTGTTCCTGTAGTTTGAAATGTTCAAACATGAAATGATGCTCTATTTGATCCCAAACTTCAAAATTACACTCACTGTACTTTGGCTTCTCTCTAATTTTCCAATGACTGAACCTCGAAAGAAGTCATACACTATTTACAGAATTATCTGTTGAGCATATTAAACTCCGATGGATCAATAGCTTCATGTCACTTCCCATTAAAATCTGCATATTGAAGCAACTTTTGCTGCAGGTAGTGATAGGGAGGGTGATCACATTCACCTTCAGTAAACAGCTTAGAACTCTGTAGGTCAAGGACATGTTCAGATTAATCTGTGACATCCAAAAGCCATCCACTGGTGTGGCTTTATGACCTGATCTTGATTCAAAATCACGAGGAGCTTGATGATGGGCGAGTATTTCAACTTTGTAACTTTAAAATACAGTCCAAAGTTGCCAGGACCACTATGTATGTATGTTGAACATATCACACAGAGGCAATCATTTAAATTGATATACATCCTGCAACAGCTCTTACAGGAATATTGATGGTAATAGCATGCTTTATAATTTCCCAAACTCCCAATTACATTATGTTTCATATATATATATATATATATGTGTGTGTGTGTGTGTGTGTGTGTGTGTTTTTTCAACACTATTTGATCTCAGGTCTCCTGATTGATCTGTAAGCCTTTTTTTATCTGCTTGCTCTATGATATGCTGATTTTCCAGTTTCATGCTTAAATTTTGTATTACAATGCATTTTCTAAATAGTTTTATAGTAAAAGTCATTCAAATAAAATTAAAAAGCAAAATATAGAAAAATCATATAAATAATTAAGTTTAAGGTTATAGTCAAGATTAGAAAACAAACTAAACAAAGATTGAAGTTATGAAAAACTAATTACTGTGAATTTCTAAACATAAACTCATCTGGGTATAAACTGTAAATGCATTTTTTCTTCAAAAATTTACTCAAAATGAAAACTTATATATAAGCAAAACTAAAAGTTTAAAAAATTTTGGTGATATTAAATATATTAATATATTAGCAAGCACAAGTAAAATGTTAGAAATTACTTTCAATCAAATTGTTACAAAATAAAAGGCCAGCCAACCATGAGAGTTTTGAAAACTAGGTTCCCTTAAATAGCTAGGTATTTATATCTTATTTTTTAAATTACTTTGTTCTTTTATTTGAAAGATAATAGGAAAAGAAATTCAAATACAAAAAATTTGAAATGAATGATCATGTTTGCAAAGCAGTCATGACAGCAACATGACTGCTTGTAATTTCTTCATAAAAGAGAATAAAGTTTGAGAATGAAAAATGTATTTAATAAGAAAAAACGTCAAAATCAAAAGACAGCTTATAATGATATATGCTAAATAATACAACCAAAAATAATTTTTTAAGACAGAGTAATTTCAAAAATTTAAAACTTTTTTCAACAAACTTCTTAACACAAAAACTCCTTACTAACACAAAAATATTTATCATTAATTTATGTAAATAAAAACACAAAATTAAAGTTTTCAAATAAATTTTGTACTTAGAAAGTATTTAAATAAGGTATTTTAATATTTTTTAGGAGTTAATATACCTTTGAAAAAGCTACTACTTTAATAGATGGTACTGATGTCATATAACTTTCTAATAAACTAATAATAGTAATAAGAAGTAATCCACCGTCAGATATTTTTCCCAATTCTCCAGTGGTAAGAATCACAGTTCTTTGAAAATGGAGATTTCCACTGCATTTAGAAGCAAGTAAAGATGCTTGAAGAGTCATAATTAGTTTTTCATGCAGTCCCTCTAGCCTATTACTACATTCTGCATTAAATAAAGGCTTGAAAGCAACTCCAATAATTTCACTAAAAATTGTAAAAAAAGAAAGAGGAAAACACTTCAGTATAAGAACAATATTTTTTATTCATAAAACAATAATTATTTCTTGCATCAGAATTATTAAAAGTCATATGCTAGACATCAACAAAGGAGCCAAGAATAAACATTAAAATCTAATAAAATAAAACTAGTGAGCATTTATTTAAAAAATAACGGCTTGTTACTACTTCCAAAAGCGAAATTATAACATGCAACTATTTTAAATGTATTCATGCAGATTTTAATCTTTTCACTAAATTGATATTTTTTACAAAAAATTTACAAAAATCTTTTTTGTATGATGTTTAAGAAATAGAAAGCATATAAAAAAGCTAATATAAATGGCATGGCATTGTCAAAACCTTAAAAGTAATTTTCAATTTTTTTTTTTTATAAAATATTAATGTTAAAATATTCTTACAAAAAAAAAAAAAAAAAAAATTTGAATTCATAACTTTGAAGGACTTACAATATCACACATACAAATGTTCAATTATAATCTTCTTCAACAAGTCTCAGCGTTCATTTCAGCCTTTCAGACAAATAACTCAATGTCTTACATTTTTTTTAAATTATAGGCTTTCAGTTCCATTTCTTTTCACAACATATTTTCATATTTGAACTTTTATCATATTTACCTCATTTATAACAAAATATTAGTAATATTGATATATTTTCAATTTTTCTTCTTGACTAAATTGATAAATCAATAGCACATAAAGGATTGGCCATTTTTTGTAAACTAAAATTGAATTAATCAACTAAGAAATTTCTGATTATAAAACTCATTCTTCAGGAAATTGAATACATTAATTACATCACAAGACATATTTTTGTTAAAAATATTTCTAATCACAAAAACACTAAGAATGATATTTGTCATGTTTTGTCAATAGAATGTCAGTAAGCATTTATAAACTGCCTTGTATATGAATATTTAAAAACAATATATCAAATTTATTACTTAAGCTTAACAGTCCTTTGCACAATACCATGGGAAAATGTGATAAGCAGATTTTTTGATTTCATCTTCAGTAAATTGTCACTGACAATTATAGAACAAAGTCTCAAATCTAGAGGAATTTTGTATGACATATAAAATAGGTGAATATTATTTATCTAGTTTTACAAAATGTAACAATTACTATTCTTTTATTTGTAAGCAATCACTTTCCACATTGCTTTGTTGTTTCTACCATATTATCACTTACCATATTGTGTATAAATTCTAAACACAACAAGATTGTAGTATATATATAAATATAAATTCCAAGTAAGACTCGTCATATGCTTACTTCAATACAATACAGTCTTCAAATATTTTTTTTATTCAAAGGGTTAATATCTTGTATTTGATATACACAATATCTTTTTAATGTATTTGATATACATAATTCCAAATGAAATTTGAAGCTAACAGAAAAAATAAAATACTTTATAATAATCAAATTGATTACCACCAATAGGAAAATAGAGATAGCATTTATTTCTCAAAGTAACTTTAAATACAATTCCTCTTAAGCAAAATTGCAACACCAAGAAATAATGCACATAGAATTATGCAAATTTTATAAGCAATATTCATAAGATGGATGTGAAAATGATTAAATATGCACACACATCTGATCATGTAGAAATCGTATTCAGGCTATAAAAGATATTGTTTATGAGAAGGGCAACTTTTCCCTCTCTTAAACAATATCTGAAATTTAGCATAGTATTTGCTACTTTTGAATAAGCACAGAAAATAACTGAGATGCCAGTTGTTAACTGTTGTCATTACCATAAGTGAACAACTGCGGAGTGTGAACATATTACCAAACTTTCTAAACTGGGTTTGTCACTCAACAGAATAGTAACTTGGACAGAGAGAAGAAAAAACTCATGTTGAATGCAACCTGAATACAAAACTTTCCTGATCTGAGCCCCATTGAACACCTATGTGATCTCATTTGATGTAACATGAACCAAGGATAACTAGTGCAAATTGTGGTTGTGGTTTGGTAGCAGCTACCTCAGGCATCCATTAATGAACTAATTTATAGAATGCTTTGTACAATTGAGGAATGTATAGCTGCACACGTTAGGCACATTGTATGATGAATAAATTGGTCTATAATTATATTTATCTATTTTTCAATCATTCACATATCCATTACACCACTGACATTCCTAAATTTGCATGATGTTATATGCACTATTTCTTGGTGCTGCAATTTCACTTTTTGAAGAGTGTATTTAAATGATACCAATAGCAAATTAAATAATGTCATTAATTATTTTAAATAGAATTATTGATAATTCTATTTAATATAATAATATTTAATATAATATAAAAGATACCTAAACTTCATGCGAACTTTTGGATCAGGATCTACCATGCGATGCATGATGGCAGATAAGATATTTTCATTCATTTGGTAATGAACTAAATAAGGAGTAATGCTTTCAATTGCTTCTGAAAAGAAAAAATTATTTTTAGAGGCATATAATTTTTAATTATTTAAAATGAAGAATAAATATTTTTTATAATGAAATATTACACATACCTCTACGAACAATTTCAGAAGAATGATTATGCATGTAAGTCAGTAATTCAGAAAGGCAATCAACAGAAGAAAGAGGTGTAGGTTCTCCTTTTCTGTCTATATCTATGAATAAAAGTAAAACTTATGGAAAAGAGAATACATTTTACAAGATAATAATAATTTCTATTCTAAAAATTAATTTTATACACCACTTATTAAAAAGTAATATTGAATTACTAAATGGAATACCTGCAAATAAAGACGTATTTGAAATTAATTTAAGAGGAGCTTTTAATAACAAAAATTTCAAATGATAACTCATAAGAATTAGATATTGCTGAATTAAAAAAAAAGTATTAAATTCAACTATATTTAATTACCATTTGTACATTAAACTCATAACAATCTATACCTGGTCTTTCAAATTTCTCCTCCTGTTTTTCTCATATTTCATTTTATTTTCATTTATTATGTTAATTAATATCCTTTCCTTTAAAAATAATTTCCTTTTGACAAAAAAAAATTAATTCTGTTAGTTTGACAACCAATAAAATAAGTATTTCTTGTGAATAAATATTTTTAAAATTTCAAGTAAATCATTTTTATTTGGTTTCTTTGGTGAAGGATATTATTTTCACACATGCAGTACTTTAACCTACATTATACTACTCATGGGGTTTATATAATTGTTTGAGAATCATTAAATAATCAAGTATTATAAAAAAGAATGATAAGTTTTATAAAATAAGGAGTTTGCAATTAATTTTATTACTAATTATCTATGATTTACAAAAAATTAGGTTATTCAAGATAACAACTTTTCAGCAAATGATAACATTCTAGATGAATTACACACTTTTTATATGAATTTCAAATCTAATAAGAAATATAAAAAAAATAATTAAACAAAACTTACTATTCTTGCACATCATACATTGAATTTTTAGTTTTGGATACAAATTTTCATCAGTAAAATGCCTATTAAAAATTAATTGTATATAATTATATGAAATAATAAATCATGGCTTAATATTAAAATTAAATTTATTTCAGAAATTATTGGCTGTTTTAATAGAATATGAAAAAACATAATTAGACATTCAAAACAATATATAGAATTATAAAATCGATTTATATAATTAAAATATAAAATAATGTTTATAAATTACAAAATAAAACCTTATTTGAAAATAGCACACAAACTAAAACTTTCACATGGTTTTAATTAAATATTGCAAAATGGTAGTAAGTTGGCACACACTGAGGGTAATAATTTATACCATTGATAAAAACAATAGCAAATAAAATGAATGAAGCATAAAAACCATTTTTAAATTAAGAAATACAATACTCACCTAAATACAGAGCAGGTATTAGCACAAATGCAAATTAAAGTTTTCAGTGATATTGCAACTTCTTTAATGAGATCAATATTTTGTAATTTTAAAAAATACCTATAAAAATAAAATTTTAATATTTTTAAAAATAGTCATTTTGATTGATACTATTTTAAGAACATGTCTTTTTAAAATTCAGCATAATACATACTCTTTTAATTCGAGCAAAATTTCATGCCGAAAAACTGAAGAAAACAAAAGAGCTGGAGTTAATTTAATTGATGCTATTTGAAAAGCATTTTCTTGGCCCTACAAATATAAACACATAAATAAGATAAATATAATGTTTTATATATTTAAGTATAAATATTTGCATTTTTCAATATGTATACGTCAAAACTTAATAAAAAAGGAACAGTGAAAATCTATAACCTTAATTTTTTATCTGGAGAATTGAAAGTCGGGAAATTGCACTGTAAGCATTGGATATTACAGGAATTAGCCATGTATAATATCATTATACTTGCCAACATTTAAAATTTGAAAGTGAATAATTTTTTTCAGTCTTTTCTACCAATGTGTGCAAAATATTCATTTATAGTAAAAGTTAAAGATTGACACAGCTCTATTATATTTTCTCCTTAATCAATATATCTTGTAATAAATACAAAAATTTGAAAATAATGCTAAAATTTTTAATTAATTCTATCAAGCAATATTTAAAAAAAATCTTTGACAAACTGAAATAGCAATAGATGTTGATTGATTGCACACCCAGTACACATTGATACTTACAGATTTTAAAAACGTATCTTTACTTTAAAAAATTCTTCATTATCTTTATTCTAAATAGATTATTCAATGGTCCTGACAGAAGACTCCAACTTAAAAATGGATGAGAGGGAATTTTAAAATTAAAAAAATCGCTTCCTTTTAATTCACTTTCATTAAGATTACCTTTTCTTTTAATAAAATATATTAATCAATATAAACTAGTGTCAACTCTACTTTATATGCATGCAGATATATTTTATGATTGTAACAAATTATGAACAAGAAATTTCAAAGGAAACTTTATATTTTCAGATTAACTTAATAATTATACAATTTTATTGTGCGATTGTTAGCTCTTGTAGTTCATCCAAAAATCTTACATAATACAGCCAAACCATACAAGTTGGTTGCTGTGTATCATACATTTGTTAGAAATTTATTTAATAACTTGATATTTCAATTTTACAGTAACAGTATTGTATAAAACCAAATTTGTTGTCTGATACAGCTGGTGTGTAATTTTTCAATTTCTGTATTCTGAAAATGCATTTAAATTATTAAAATTTTAAAAAAATGGATAAATATAACTCACCAAACAAAACTTTAACACATGAAATCTCCATTCTGGAGAAATAGTAGCTGGCAAATATACCAAAGCTCTCAAACATTGAATAGTTGTTGATGTTGTGAAAACAATTTCCAATTTTTTTATAATTTGAACATCAATAAAATCATACCACAGATCATACAGTTCAGTATCTTCCTAAAATTAATTTGAATGAAATTTAATATGTAAGATAAGAATAAAAAAAATTATACATACTCAAACAATAAAAATACATTAAATAACAATTAAAATTATTAGTCAAAAAATTCTTACAAAATTTTTTTATCTATTTAATTGCTTTCATAGAAAGAAGTTTCCTAATGGCAAATCCTTTAGCATGAAGGTCAATTAAATAAATAGGAAAACTCAATCGCATTAAAACTCTTGTAACAAAAATACCCTTAAATATCCTACATAAGAAATTTCTGAAATGATTCATCTCAAAGTTTGATAGAGTGAAATAGTATTTTGCTCTACAGTAACTTTTTGACCACAAGGGCTAATACAAGTAAGACTAACAGTATAAAATGCCAAAGCACCACAAATATCTATTCATTTGATGAGTTTGGTATTGGTTATTGGCTATGGTCACTTTTTGTACATGAGGGCTACTTGTACACAGATTTAATTTAAAGAAAAATTAAGTATTTACAGTGAACTTCAAATCACAGCAAAAGTACATAAAAATATTTGACAGTGTTAATAATTTAAAAAAAAAATTAAGTCTAATTCTGTTAAATAAGAAGTTAAAATTATCAATAATTAATTCAAAAGTTTAATTTACCATTACCAGTAGCCAAGGAATAGAGATAAAATTGCTTATTATCAAATATTGTTCTGGAGCCAAAGGTAGAACATCTAGGAAGAAAAAATGTATATCAAAGAAATTAATTGCTCAAAAATTAAAAAATTTATTCTTTAATTATAACTAACAAATTTAATGTCAAATATTTTTTTTTATTTGTCTGAAACAACATACATAACAAATTAGAATCATTTAAATATAATTTTCCTAAATATTCATTTCAATTTAAATAATCAAGACGTTCCAGTAAATTAATTTCGCTGGAAAGTCTTGATTACTTAAAATAAGAATACCAATTAGAAACAATATGATCAAAAAAAAAAAAAAAAAAAAAAAAAAAAAACTCATTGATCAATTTTAAAATATTGATTGAAAATAATTTAGGAAAACAAATTCTAATTTTCAATAATTTGATGAATGAATTTATTCTGTTATTGATAGGATGAATAATAGAAAATTATTTCTACTAAAAAAATGGCACTTTAAATAATGACTTTAGTCTAACACATTATTCAATAAAAAATATATCCATACAATATTTTTTTAAAAAAATTCATAAAAAATAATTCAATTCAATTTAAATTTTACCATATATCCAAGAATGGTAAAAAAAATTTCAATTTTATATTAAATATTAATAATTTATTTAAAACAAATAAATATATTTACAAATAATTATAACTATTTTTGATTAATATAATTTGTATATCAACAGAAAATTAAAATTATTAATACAAAACTGTCTAAACTTTCATTTGAAAGTTTTATTTTTTTAGTAAATAAATTAAGTGAGAGACTATAATTTAGAAACAATAAGTAGAAATTATACACCTTAATTACAAAATTTAAGATTTCAATGTAGAAAAAATCAGCATTATAAAGTTTATTTTTTTAAACTTAAAAATTAATTGTTGGGGTGTAAGCAAAAAAATTTTATACCAAAGGTAGATAAAACAGAAAAAAATATTTAAATTAAAATAAATTTTCAGCTATTATTTTTTTAAATATAAACATCCTTGTCTAAGAATGTTTTCACAAATTTATTTTTGTTAGTGATAACAAATATATTCCAAAGTAATCCTGAAAATATTCGATCTTTAAATGTGCTAATGCATATATATAAATGTTACATATTTATGCAGTCAAAAACTTAATATTATTTCAAATATTAATGAAGCCACTAAGTAAAAACCCAATATTTTATGAAATATAATTCTTAAAAATCATGAAAAATAAAAAAACTACATAGTACTCACATAAAATTGTTGAATCTTCCTCTAATTTGGAGAAATATTTGTAAGTAAAAAAAGTATTTTGAGAACAGATTGAATTCAACTGAGATATACAGTTGGAAGTGGACTCCAAACCAGAACAAACATCGAAACCCAAGGTGGGGTCTATTTTGCAAACTGTTAAAATGAAGTAAAAAGCACTAACCATTCATCTGCCAGTTTGATATATAAATGTTAGGGGTTATGTTGGTTGGTTTGGTTGCTTTTTTTTATTTTCCTCAGACATTTATTGCACACGAGGGTTAATTAAACTGGGACCTACAGTTTAAAGTAAATTTTGAACATCTACAAACATCCAAGCCCTATGTGGGATTTGAATTCACAAACTGTTGAACTGAAGTCACTAGAACCTATTTATATTTAAAATGAGAGTTGAACCTACAAACTGTTGAATTGAGGTATCCAGAACTAATCATTAAACAGCTTTGAAAATAGAGAAAGAAGTAAAAAATATCCATCAAAATATAAATAAGGAATCAGAAAAAAATACCAAATTAGTTAAATGATATTTCTTCGATATTTTTATCTGTCACAGTAAAATTTATTCAAAATGGCTTATTTGAAAAAAAAAAAAAATTGTTTAGAAAAGCTACTTTATACTCTAATATTTTATTGTAAATTAAAAATTTCTTACCAAAATGTAACATAGATTCTTAGTAAATATCTTTAACAAATCATTTTCATTTTTATTAATAGTCTTTATAATCTTACATATACATATGTAGGAATACTACTTTTATGATGAAATTAATTAGAATTACAATAACTGAGTATTTAATAAAGAACAATTGATTAAAATAAGTAACTTGATACTACAACTATTACAATAACAATTCCAAAATGGCATATTAGTAATTTTAGTTTCCTTTTAATTAGGATTCACATGTTATTGTTCATGCATATATATATATATATATATATATATATATATATATATATATATATA
>JAPDSC010083011.1:518-23322 GCA_026290005.1 Latrodectus geometricus | reverse complement strand
TACATACTTAGTAACCGGTTCACAGAAGCTGGTACAAAAGTTGATAATAGCCCCAAGGCAATTAAACATATAATTCACCAAGTTAGTGGAAAATATTAAACCATTATTTTGTATGGAAGATGTAAGAGCTTGTATTGATTCCTATAAACAAGAAAATAAAATTAATATCATCTAAGAATGAAACTAAAAGTTTTTATGAATTGAAATAATTAACATTATAATCATGCATTTTATGCTACTGGTAGAAGAATCAGCACACAATAGAATAGTTTATTCAAACCTTCTTAAGTGTTAAATCGCCAAGTTCTAATTCTAAGCACAAAACTCTCCAAAAATTATTATAACTATCTGGAATGAACTGTGAAATATCTGCAGTAATGGTACCCAAAATGAAACTATAAGAGAAAAGAATAAAATAAATTGTTTACATTATCGTGAAGGATAAACAATATTCACTTCACAGAAAAGAAAAAAATTAAAAATTTTAGAATTTCAAAACTAAAATCATTAGTACATTTTCAATTTAGCAACAATAAAACAATTTTATTCACCAATAAAACATATCAATCTATACATGTAAATATGTTTACAAAATGGTAATGTTTATATTTTAGGAACACTTTTAATATATATATATATATATATATATATATATAAGGCATAGTCAGATATATCAAAAAGTGAAATAAAATAAATGCAAAATTTATAAGTGTGGCAATACATTCAGCAAATGCAGTTTAAATATAGAATTACCAGAAAATAAATATTGGAAATTGTTTAATATTTGGAACAAATATAAATACAGTAAAGCAATTAGATAAGATCATTTAAATATAGCAGATAGACAGAACATTTAACCAGTATACAAAGTGAAATTTACAAAATGAAATGACTCATTTAAACAATAATAAATGACAGAAAAAATCAAAAACCCTCAAATTTGGAAATAAATTTATTTGCAATTTTATAGTGATAATAATCAAATATTTAAGAATTTTTTTTTTTAACTGGTAAAATTAGTGTTTTTTTCTTTTATCGCTGTTTTTTAAATTTAAACTTTAAGTGTTGCAAGTAAGTTTAAATAGAGAATTCATAAACTCCAAATATTTAGTAAAATTGTCATTTAATACTAGAGAACAGCCAGACATTTGTTGCATGCATTTGATAAGTAATTATTGCAGAAAAAATATTTCACGCCAAGATGAAAGGCAAATGGCACTTGTCTTGAAGTGAGCAGTATATGTTTACAAATGTGCTAGATCAATTAGAATGTTAAGTTGTATAGAAAAGTAGTTTCACTTGTATATGTAAGCTGTAATTTGTTTTTATAGGTATCTGAAAAGCATGGTGAATGATGACTTGTCTTTCTCTTGTATGACAATGTCAGGTCTCCTGCAGCTCATCAAACTCAAACTTAGTTTGTTGTTCAAAGGTAATTTTTTTGCATATGAGGACTAATAAGACTAGGATCTACAGTTTAAAATGTACTCTAAATAATTTCAAATATCAAATCTAAAGGGGGAATTGAACTTACAGACTGTCACCAAATTCAGGAGGTAGGCAAAAGTTCAAGCTGAAAATCTGGATGCAATAATTATAAATTTTCAGCTTTAACACATAGTTGCTATTTATTTTTTCAATTAATACTTTTTGATACAATGTTGTGCATATCTTGACTGCTAAAAGCTTTGTAAGGCATTTATTACCCATTTTGTTTTTGAACTTTCAGAGAACTTTTTACAAATAAAATTCTCTATTCACACATCACAAGGGAAAAACCTGATAAACTTTAAAGTATTTTTCCCTAAAGAAGTCACAAAAAATGCAAACTGAAGCAGAAATGAAGCATTCATTTCTTATTATTCAAAAGTACATGCATTTGAATTTGGAATACTTATTCAAATTTAAATCTTTCTTCAAATTCTTTTTTCATTATATAGATGAGAAAGTTTTTTCAAGATCAAGTTTTTATTGGACAAATAAAAATCCTTCAAATTGTGAACATCTAATTCCATTGCTAATATTAAAATCCCAGATTTCTTTAAGCAATTCATGCAGAACTTCTCCTTCATAATCTTATTTCTGTCTTACATCCCATGAATCAGAATATTATTAATCGTTTCAAGTATAAATATCTTAAGAAACTGCTATAAGGAATGATCATGACTTGGAATCACTTTATGAAATTGAAATTCTATTGGTAATGTGCTTGCAAATGTATTCTTAGAATGATGTTGTAGAAAAAACAATATCTAAATTGTTTTGACATGCATGCCTTATTAACTAAGCCACTGTTACTGAAGAAAGTCAAGAAAATTTATCAGGCAACTTAAGTGAATATGAGTCACTCACCCATGAACTTTGTCAAAGAAATCTGAAGCTGCCTAAAATGATCCGGATCTAGATTCAGAAGCATTTTGTTCATAAGAAGTATTAGATGATTGAGTGATCAAGTACATAATGAAAGAAAAAGATTTTTCAGATATCAAACAAGTGCTCTGACCACTTGTTTTCTTCTAGAAGAATGGCTAGCAAGATTAAGATGTATTACTTATTTTTCTTCTTTAGAAACTTTCAATTTTAAGAAACAGTTTATCAGTCTCTATGAGTTTGTAAAATGAGCATCTACTGTAATGGGATAAAATTTTAAAATTTTTGTCTATTATTAAAAGAACTTTTATCATTTTTGTAACATTATCTTTGATATAAGAGAAAAAAATAGACAAAATAATTTTGAAAATTATGGTACTAAATAATTTCTTTTCTTGCGGTTTATAATTAAAAGTACAATAAATTGTTAGAAAATATGAAATTATAGTAAATTATATATATATATATACATACATAAATAAAAATATGAAAAATTTTGTATAAATAAAACTTCGAAACAAGAACTGTATAATTTACACAGGTTTATTATAATTATTTTTTTAAGTTTAAGTTAAGACTTTTGACAAGACATCATTTTGATTATTAAAACAATATCACATGGTTGAAAATGAAAATTTAAATAATTTTGTAATGTAATTAATATATTACAAGAAAAAAAATTGTCAGATAATTCAATGTATTTATTTATACTTCAGAAGTTTGTATTGTCAATATTTACTTTTAAATGTTTATCTAATTAAATTTACAATAAAAGTAATAAAAGAAACATTGCTGAAACTACAATACTTCATTTTTATGAACATCTAATTAATGAACATTCATGATTTCCCAAATTAGTGGCTAGTCTCTAACATGGTTTCAAATATATAATAATAATTTTAACTCCTATTTATGAACTAAAAATTTTAAGTCGCTTTTCTGCAAACTCATTTTTACGTATCATTTATTTCCACTTATTTTTTTTATCACCTGATTTTTTTATTTTATTTTATATTTTTATGCTTATAAAACTTGTTTTTATCGGAAAATCATAAATTCTTCAAATTGTAATAATTAGCTGTACTACTGACATTGAAATCATAGCTTTTTTTTTTTAATTATTACTGAAAAATTTTCATTAAATCTAATTCCACAATCAACAGATCAGTGCAACAGCAATAGCTTTAAGTGCAAACATCAAAAGGAACTTTTGCTAAGAGTGAAAATGAAGATTGTTTTCTTTATTTATTTAAAACAATTTGTCAGGAGTTCCTTCTACCAAACCTAATTTCTGTTTTATAGATTACCATCAAAGTATAATCTGTAGCTTAAAGTGCAAATATTGTAAGATGCTTTTATGAGGAATGATCATGGATTGGATTTGCATAATTGAAAGTCTAAGTGTAACGCATTTTTCAATCAAGGTTTCGAATGATGTTGCAAAAAATGGATATTTAAGTGATTTTGAAATGTAGATCTCATTAAACAAACCTCTTTTACTGAAAAAGTTCAAAAAAAAAAAAAAAAATTTTACCAAATAACTGGAGTAAATAATTACTCATCCATAAACTAAGAAAGTACTCTACTATGCCTATAATTTCATTTCAAAATACTTGGAATGTAGACTCAGATGTAATTTATACAAGAAATTATTAGATGATTAACTGTTGGAGAAGATAATTAGAATGAAAAAGAATTTCAGATATCAAATAAGAAATAAATGACAGTGTTTCAACCCTTTGCAAAACAAGCAGATGAAAAACTAACAAGATTGAGGTATTTTATTGAGAAAAACATCCAAAACAGAAAAAGGGATTACTTTACCTGATTTTTCAACATTAAAATGAAAGTAAAATTTATTTTTAAGAATGAATATTATTTTGGATGGCTTTCTAATACAGTATATGGTAAATATCTTTTCTCATGGAAATTAATTTATAAATAAATAACAATTTAAAATCTAGCATTAATTTTTTTTGAAATTTCCATTTCAAGAACTATTTTACTGATCCCTATGAGTTTATTAAATTGATCATGTATTGCATAAGATTATTTGCACTCCACTGCACTAAACTTTTTCAACTTACATTAATTCAAAGGATTTTAAAATCAGCATAATAAACACAAATTTGGAATAAGTTATCACAAAAAATAAATACTTCAAATTGAGAAAAATTAGCAAACACTAAATAAAACATATTGGGTTGTTTGGAAAGTTATTTTGTTTAATATGAAAATAACAAATTAATATTTTATTGAATTAATAAATATATATAACAAATAAATATTTTATTGAATTGTATGTTTCAATTCCACTCCAATGCCTTTTATCGTCTTTCTGGTCATAACATGATTTTATATTAATAAAATGGTTAGTTTTCACTAGCAAAAAAATTGATTCAGGAGGGAAATGACTTTTCGAACAATCTAATATAATTCTAAATTATCTAATGTGCTTATGTATATACACACACACGTACTAAAGAAAATATTTTACTATATTAAGAGCATACACATCATAATAAAAGATATAAGAAAATTTTTCAAAACTTACTAATTACATTAAAATCAATGAACAAATATCTTCCAAATATAAACTTACGTTATCTTCTCTTGTAATCCTTCACAGTCTTGAGGTTTTGAAAATACAATGGAAATGTCCGTAAGATCTAATTCTTCAATTTCCTAGTAAATAAACAATTAGAAAAAATGTAGTTTTTAGAATTACAGAAAATACTTAGCAAAAATTGAATGTATAAAAACATTAAAAAATTAAGTATACTGGTAATACATATTAAAGAAAAACTAACCAGTACTTTTTAATGATCATTAGTTTATCATTTTTTTACATTTCAAGATATTATTTTGCATTGTGTTAATCAACACTATTTATAAATTTTCTGTAAGTATGAAATGCATTCAATTCATCTATAAAATGTAGTACCTGTAAAAATACGTCAAACTTTTTTTCAAAAAATCATTTAATTCCTATTACATTAAAAAAATAACAAGAGTAAATAAATGTAATAAAAATAAGTTATTATAAAAAACTTTTAGTATTATTATTTGCTTTCAACTTATTTTTCCATATAGTTTCAAATATTCCTAGTTGAGTAATGAGTTTAAAAATAAAACAAAATTTTTTAACCCTTTTCAGCTTAGTTTTAGATAGTAAGAATTAACTTTCACATTCATAATTCTAATAATTTAAAATTTTCAATTTCTACCCATAACAGATTTTGAAATGTAAATTTAATAGGTACATATTACAATAAATATTTATATAATAAAAGGAATTAAGGAAGTAAAATGCTCATTTGACAATATTTATTAAAATAAGTAAACAAAAACATTTAAAGTTTAATGAGACTTGTTTAATTAAAATGCACAAGTGGTATGTATAATTAAATTTACATAGTTAATAATGCAAAACTAAAATAGTTTTTACGATTTTCTTAAAAAACCTGCACAGATATTTAAGGGTATTCAGTGATAAAAATATTTAAATTACAATTATATTTATGTATAAATTTAACATGCAGGGACTATAAACCCTTCACTTTTTTAAAAAATAAGTTGACAGTGAAAAGTGTTCACAAAATGAATCTTTATCAATGAATCGAAATTGGGTCTTTTACTCAAAGAAAATTTAATAAAAATTACATTAATTTTCATAGCAAAAGTACATTCTATTCTGAATTTTTTCACTAATACATAGATGCTGAATTCAACATCTTTATATATACCGTTTACAACAATATCAACCCTCAGTAACAATTTCCAAAAGCATTAAAAACTTATGTTTGGAAATTCAAATTTACTATACATAAATTTCTTATTGAAGCACATATATTAAAATCATTCAAAATAAAATATCCCACTGAAAATTTTTAACGTGAAAAATATTTACCATTCAATATTTTTTATTAATATGAAATAGATTTATGAAAATTTATTTTAAACTATTGATATATTTTATATAATTTTCCTAAATTAATGAACAACAGCTCATAAGAGAAAACATAAAAACAATTACAATATTCATAAACTTGAGCTTAATTTCCTGAACTTCCAATAAGAAAACATAAAAATAAATGCAAATTTGGCTTTTTTTTTTTTTTTTTTTTTTTTGCAAAAGTATTATAAAAAAAATATTTTACATTAATTCAACTATTATAAGGATAAATTATAAAAATTTTTACATACAAACCTCATAAAATAAGAATTTCATTCAGTTCAGTTGGAAAAAGAAAAAAGTATAAGCAAAAATTTTCAAATTATATGTATATCTTAAAAACAAAAATAAAAATAATTTTAAAACACAATCAATACAAACCATTTTTTGGAGCTGGAAATAATTTTTAAGAGTCACAGGAGATGCCTCAGGATAATCTAATTTATCAGTAATGTCACTCAATTCTAAAATAAAACAAAATTTATAGTTAAAAATTTGTTGCACTTAAAGGCAATTGATTTTATCAAAAACAAAAATATACTATACCTTTTAATAAAGTAATCAGGCTTGAAACACTTCTTCGAAAGAAAAGAATGTTGTTGAATTTTATTAAATGTAAAAGAGATAAAAATAAATCTTTGCATTCATTATGAACTATTGATGCACAAGGCTGACTAAGTACTCGTAAAAGCCACATCATTAACCATTCTGTAAATGCTGAAAGAGAAAATATAGAATTTATGAGTAATTTAAAACTCAAATAACAAAAATTAATTAAATTTTAAAGATAACTATACTTCACAATAAAATCAGTAAGGCATAGTTTTCTTTCAGAAAAAGCTACATCTTTTTAAATATTGAATAATTTTCAGAGACTGACCTTTTCCATCAATAGGAGAAAAATAGCTTAAAAATATAGAAGACTTAATCAAGTAATTCAATATATATTGGTATTCTTCTTCTACTTCTATTTACCAAGACTGATTAACATCATTATCATAGACACATTGTGTATAATTTTATAATATACATAAAACAATTTTTATTAATTCCCATTATGTAAATTAATTATTTATTAGTTATGATGTTTAAAGCCAGGTAATGAATTACATTTAGTAAAATGCTAAGAAATTAAATGTTTTTTTAAGAACAAATTTGATGTTTCATTTTACTCAACAAAATAAAACCTTTGAATACTGCTATTAAATGAATTAATATAATAAAAGTAGAAATTTGTGTGATTTAGATAATAAAACAAGATTAAATAATTTAAATTTATAAACATAAAAGACTCATTATAGAGAAGTTTAAGCATAAACTAATGATTAAATAAGTTAAAATGTCAGAAATAATCTGTTTTAGAAAAACAGGAGTTCAAAAATTAAGTTAAATTATAATTTCAATAAAATATTTTGAAGATAAAAAATTCTCATTATGACTTTGCATTTTTAAGAACTCTCATATCAAAAATATAACTTCGAAATTATATTTAAAATATTTAAGTATAAATAATTTTTATTAGCATAGGTGTCATTTATGTTAACTATCAGGACAAAAAATTAAAAAATAAAAAAAGATTGAGGAAAGTAATTTTTATAAATTAGCTAAGTAAATCATTTCAAGATTAGTATTTTTTTAATTTGTCAAACTTTCAAACAATTAATAATCTACACTATAAATTTTTTTCAAGTCATATTTAATATTTCTTGAACAAAATATCAAAATTTGTAATTTTTACATAAAGACAATTCACTGGAGCATGAAGATCTATTTCTAACAATTACTCAAAATGTCAAAATTAAATGTAAAAGGTCTCTCAGTGTTTTATATTTAAACTTTTTTACATAAAAAAAAATTCAGACTTTGAAATAAGAATATTCCTATCTAAAATTGTTATACTTATTCTTATACTTATTTCCAACATTGTTTATCATAACAAATTGAAAATTTTGTTTTCAGTTAATTGTTAAAACTGACATTCTGTCTTTTGCAAGTTTAATTCTAATTTTAAACCTGCATAACAATGAAACAAACAGAACAAAATACAAATATTTTTATAAATTACAATCAACATTTAGTGATTTGTTTTATTGAAATTTTCATAATTTTGTTTAATTCAAAAGTAATTGAATGTAATTTCAAAGGATGATGTCATAACTAAATTTAATCATAGTAGCTCACCAAAGCTGTTTGTAGAAGATGAAAAAATTTCGTAGTATAGATGTTGATACTTAAGAAGTCAATTGCATATCATCAATGACCTCAAGGGATGTTTGAATTGATTTTTAATTATTGTTTGTATGGAAATCTCAAATTTCCATAATTTTATTTTTGATTTTTGGTTTCCAGAATAGAAATATAACAGTGGGAAATTTCAAATAATAGTTTTAGATTAAAAGAATTCAGAACTTAAATTTCTTTACAAAAAGAAAATTGTCTCTAGAATGAAAAATTATTTTTGTTATTAGTCATAAAGGGTGATGACATTCAAAGAACTTAACAATTGTACTTCCTAACAACTGTTTTCAATGACAATGAAATAGATCACGATATGCAGATCACTAAAGATTATTACTGAAACATTTTGCTATTAAGTAAACCAAAATAAATAAGCAATATTTATCTTAAAAACACCTCATAAAATATTTATAAAAGTAATTGAATACTTTGATTATCTAAAATACCCCTCCACATTTCAAAATAAACTCTCAATATTTTTGCTGCAATAATTTTGTAAAATAATACATGATCAGAACATATATTAAGATGTAATGATCAAAATATGTGCCTAATTATAAATGTATTAAATATTTGCTACAAATGTACATTTTCGATGAAATACAACTATTTTAAGTAAACAATTAAAATCGGCATAATTTTGACTTAATTCATTATGGCAAACTTTGCTTAATAATACCACATAGTAAAAGTTGGGCAATATATATGCAACATTTCAAAATCAATAGATTACTAGATATCAATATATGTTACATGTCATCATCAGTGGGTTTAATTCAAAATTTTACCATCATCAATTGGTACTACATTATAAATAGGTTTAACACAAAATCTGATCATAAAAATATAAAATTAAAGCTTTCTCTTTTAGAATACATAAATATAATTTCTCTTCCATCAACTGAATAATAAGAGTTAACAATTAAAAAGTTTATAAAGCAGTTCCAGCAACATTGAAAACAAAAAAAATAGAAGACATTTTTATTTACTTTTGTTTTTCTAGTTGTAAGCATAATTTAATTATTTAATGAAAAATCAAGATAAAAAAATTGTAAGCATACCAGATGATAAATACACTTCTTCACCACCAACTTTCTTCCCAGTTGTTTGTTTGGATCCATTAACATTGTCATATTGAGGAGAGCTAGTTACAAAAATGTGTGGTATCTCCTTGAAAGAATTGCGCATATGATGAAAGAAAGCACATAAAGTCGAATAATTTGGAGAGTCACTAGAAACTTGGAATGAGTTTATAATTAAATACCAAATTAAAATTTTACATGAGAGATTCAATAACACAAAAACAATGCACTAGTTCAAATTTTAAAGAATTAACACAATATGATTCTATAACTATACAGACATTGCTATAAAAATTATAAGGAAATATTTGAAATTTTGCTACTTGAAATATAAAATGGGACGAGATTGCAATATTCAACATTCAAGTTTGGATGAGATCGGGATTTTGAAAACCAGATATTGAGCAAAAAGACATAATTTAGGTTAGCGAGATAACTAAGTAGTGCTTGGTAGAAAATTGGAAAGCATGTTAAAACCCAAGCTGGCTCCTTGGATCTTAAATTACAGTTTTTTGCTTCAAATTAATGTTTTTTAAACTATTTTTTCTAAAATTAAGAGAAACAAACTATCACTTTATCAAAATAAAACTGAAATATGGAGTGTCTGACAACATTTATTTATGGAAACTACCTTCATTTAAAGTCATGCGATTTTTTTTCTTCTGGAGTGCGGAAATAATCTGTGAATATGTATGTGTGAAGACAGAATCACAGCTAGTTTTATTTAAAGTTTCCAATTTTTATGATGTCTTAAGTATGAAATTTCTACTGTTTAATTTCCTTAAATTAAACCAACAGAAAAAATTATAAGAGCTTGGCAGAATCTGAAAGAGGATCTAATGAAAACAACTCACAGTAAACATAACCTATAAAGGAGAGCTGTACAACTGAACTTGAGGCAGAGCTGTACTCTGGTTTTAGCTAATAGAAAAGCTTTTTATAAGAAAAATCTATAAAGAAAAAATTAATGTGCACTTTATGAATAAAATTGAGCACCTTAGTTAATATTTTTTCTCTCAGTTATAAAACTAAAAATAAATTGAATGATAAAAATTATTTAATTGAAACTAAATAATGGCACTGACAATATTTCCTTCTTTAAATAAAATGGAACATTCATAATTTATTAAATTATATTGTAATCAAAATGAAATATTTTTTAAAGCAATTTCAGCATATTTTTATAATATTAAAATGTAAATAGAAATTATTAAAAACTATAAGAAAGAAGCCTTATACTTACAATTTTCCAAATCTAGAAAATTTTTTATGATGGTGATATTAAGTGCTTTACGGAATTTTTTATCAGAAAAATCATCATGCTCTTTATTATGCATTGGGCTTGCTAAAAAATTTAGGCATGAACATAAGTTAGAAACATGTAATGAGAATACAAATAAAAGACTATAAATTTAAGAATTATGCAAGATATAATAGTTACTATACAAATATTAAGTATAATATTTTCTATTCCAGATCATATAAACTAACATAACCATAAATAAATAGAAGAGATTATTATCACTTATTTATTTCAACCACAGTTCAGCATTAATAATTTGTAAAATTATAAAAATATATAATTAATGTCTAATAGTTAAATAAAAAGACAAAAAGCAGACTTGAGATAGATATGTATATACTTTGAATCAATAACAAAAATTTAACTTAAAGCACTAAAATTATTCAGTAGATACCATTAAAAAATATTAATTCTAAAGCAAATTAGAAATTCTATGAATAATAGGAGATAAATATTTTATATTTCCCCATAAACAAAATCTTTCTACTTATTATTTCCCTTTATAATATTTAAAATAACATAAAATTCTTAAAAAGAAAATTTCACTTTTCTATAAATTAGTAAAAGAGAATCCCTTAAATTATTTTATTGATATAAAATTTAATATGAAATGAGAAAAAAAAGAATTAATAAAAAAGGCTAATTTGGGGGAGAATAATACCAGCAGAATTTATATACTTATTTTTAAAAATCAGAAATTTTATTTGCTTTAGTAAAATAAAAAAAAAGATTTTTACAAATATAAAATTAAACATACATTTTAAAAAGACTTTGAAAATAATATCCTGATTCTCTCAAGGCTGATTAAATATTACTAAGCCCAATACCATTTTCTACTTTATATTTATCTGAAAAAATCTTTACATAAATTAGTTAGCTTATTTTTTTTACAGTAACTTTTAAAGTTATTTATCTAAATAATTCTCAGTTATTTTAAAAGTGAATTATTCATTTAAATAAAATTTACTAAATACATTAATAACCACTTAATAGAGTTTTCAAAAATGAATCATTAATTTAAAAGAAAAAGAAATAATTAATCATTAAATCAAACAATGTAAAAGGAATATAACAAGGTGAAAATTCATGTACGAATTTTAATTTGTGAACTTTCTTTTTTGAGAGATAATTGATGAATACAAATAAGTAAGATTTTTTTTTTAATATAAATTATCTCTCTTTAAAATAAATTCATTGATTCCTGACTTGTTCAACATAAATTTCATAAAATTAAAGAATATATAGATTACACAATTCAATATTTTCATGCATAAATAATTTAAATCTACAATAACAAAATTATTAAAACAAACATACAATTTATAAAATTTTCAAACTTATGACAAAAAATCTTATTTAATAAAGCATTGTTTTCTAGAAGTAACTGTTATACCTATTAAATGTTTTTCACCAATGATTTTATTAACCTTATCAACATAGTTAAAATCATTCTTGTCTGAAGCAGAAAGAATTATTTTACATCCATAAATTTTCCCATATATATATATATATATATATATATATATATATATATATATATATATATATATATATATATATATAAAAAAAATTTTAGTAATAACTAAATTAATAAACAAAGTAAATTTTTTAGAAATTTTTATCAGAATTAATTAAAAATCAGATTCAATTTAGGTAGTGCATACAATATATGGGTAAACAACTACTATACATTTCATTCCTTGCTGTCTTTTTTGACATAAAAGTAGTTCTTTTTAATAAGTAAAAGAAACCAATAGATAATTAGTGATTCTTTTTAGATTACATTCATTAAAACATTAAAATAGATTTTAAAAAAATATTATAATTTTCTTAAAAGAATGACTGTTTCCAAATTTACTTAATGCAATAAATATCAATGAAAATTATCGTATCATTATTTTTACTTTTTATAATTCAATTATATTTATTTTTTTATACGTAATTTTTAAATGTCAATGTTTAAAAATAATTTCAAAGGTATTTTTTACTAAGAATATCTTATAATGTAAATGAAATTAAAGCCAATAAAGATCATTTAAAAATTAAATACAAATATCCCTTCAGTATTACTTTTCTTAATGATCTTTATTGGCTTTCTTTCTATGAAATTAAAAGATTCGTGAAAATGCGCTTTAGGTCCCCTCCTTGGCGCGTTTTCAAAAACACCGATGCCATGACGAAAATTCTACCGCTATTTCAAAGTGAAATTTAATTAGCGACCAATGAAAAGGCTAAAACAAACGAGTAATTATTGAACAGGCGCAAGAAAACGCTTCAAATTTGTGAGTTGGCGAAGTAGGGGACCTAAAGCACAGATTAACCAAAAGATTTATAAATATGAAATGTAAATAACTCTTTAGTATTGCTTACTCGTAAAACGTTCAATTTTATAGAAAATAAAATATTTTTGACAAAATATTTTGAAAATGCTGCATTTTTCAAAAATATATGTGATTAAATTATTCTTATGAAATAAGAAATAAAGTTAATAAGCTTAGCAGAAAATCGTGTTTTTTTGTCTAACATTAATTATGTTTATAAGTGTATGTTTAATAATGATTTATATTGGTTTATAACTGAAACATTGTGAAACTAATATCTTTTGCAACTTTAAAAAACATGATAAAATAATGTAATGTATTTTATATCAATAAAATATAAAATTATTTGCTTGCAAAGCAAATAATTTTATAGCAAATGAACAAATTTCAGAATAATATGAATATTACTCTTATAATTAAATTTTAACAGATTTCAGCAGATGAAATTTTAAGTTTAAGTATATGATCAGAGAGCATTAGAACACACTTTTGACGAAATGTTTAAAAACATATTAAAAGACTAATTTGAATGATTACATGTATTATGGTATAATTACTAAATCGTTAAAATAATATTTTAACGATTTAGCAATTATACCATGATACGTGTAAGCATTCAAATTAAAGTCTTAAGCTCTTCAAAATAAATTTGCAGTCATATCAACAATTTTACTAAACATTTATGAAAATTTACAGCAGAAGTAAAATCTTATTTTTGATCATGATAATCGATTATATGAATTAATAGATTTAGACAAGCTATACTGTACATTCAATTCTAGAAAAGATGTGAAGCATTACAATTTTCAATACTTACGTATTAATGTCACCGCAGCGAACTTGCGCCAATACTTAAATAGAATCAGGGCTCAACCTATGATAAGAAACTTTCTTTTCCAAATTATGAAAAACGTACGTATTAGAAAAAGAATCTTTTTATTTGTAAATTAAAAATTTGTTCGAAATTCTTTCCATTTAAAAAGTTGCGGTGACATACGTAAGTACCAAATTTTTTTAAGACATCGAGCAAACAATGCAATAATTATTTTATGAAGTTAAAAAAATGTGAAGCATACCCATACAAAAGCCTAAAACTGTAAATAATTTCTAAAATTTTTTGCCCAAATAGCATTCGGAATTTTACGATGAGTAAAAAATGCAGACGAAAATAAATAGGTTAATCTTTGTTTTAATGTTTATTTACAATTCTAAACTTTTGCGCCATTGATTGATTGATATGTTTATTTCTCATTACAGTCATAGTTATAAATCAAAGAAGATTATTCAGTTGAAGGTGGTTTTTTAAATTTTATCTTGATGAAGGTAAGATATAATGAATTCTAAAAAATAATTATTTTCTAATACTTTTTTTTTCCATTGTACATTTAAAAACTTTTAAATGCCGTTCGTACTGACATTTAAATGCGTTCAAATCTGAAAACATTTTTTGCGGTGGCACCTTGAATAGGGGCTTTTAGCCTAGTGAATTCACGCCGAGTTCCCCGTGTCGAAACTATGGCTTTGAAATGTAATGTCACATTATTCTGTTAAACAAATGAAACTTCATTTACATCATATAGAATTATTTTTTACATTTTGACTGATAAAAAATCTGTTTTGTGAAATTATGACTGTTAATTTATCAAAATATGTGTATCAAAATAATTAATATTTATGTAAATATTTTCCAATTTATTTATTCTGAAACTCAAAATGTATAATTTCATGACATTTTTTAAAATTCTTTTAATTTTTTAGCAAAATTAGTGAATGTTTCATTAACATTTCATTTCTAAATTCATTCCAACTCATTAAATTACATCATTGCTTTGAATATAATATAAATATATTTTAAAAATAAATATTCGCAATAATTTTATAACCGTAAGTCATTAATTAAAATGAAAGTAAACTATCAACACAATTAAAAAATTAAAATACTTTTCATGGAAATCCAAAAATTATATAATGCCTTCCCGAACTTTTAAAAATCTAAATTAATTCTGCAGTAAGAATTAATTTCTCATAAAATTTCTTTATATATGTTATGTTTTTCAACAACAAAAATGATAACACATATCAATAAGTTGTATAAGATAATTGATATAGCAATCATAAAGGAAAGCTTCATAATTTGAAAATATTAATTAAAACAGGTCTTTGTAATTTAAAAATAAGTGAAAATCAGTATTCCTGGCACCTTATCAAAAAGCTTTAAGGAATTAGTTTTTTATATAGAAATACGTTATGAAATAAAATTAGTAGGAAATAATTATTATTATTATAATTATTATTATAAATTATGAAAAGGAAAATAACATGTATTCATTATACAACAAATAAATTATTTGTTATATTATTATTATATGTGTGTGTGATAGTGGGGAAATGGCCAAGGCATAACTGAAATAACTATTCTGATCTAGACAAACATTTAATGCTTACAAATATACAATAAAGAAAACAATTTATAGTCTTATATTAACATGAAAACAGGATTTACATACTATTAAACTTGATTGCATATTAATATGAAACTTAAAGTTATGGGGGAAGGAGAAGCCGTGTCTTGCTGCTATTGAAGGAACGTCATATAGCATCTGCATCTCTTGCCTTAGTGCCGCTCATTGGAGAAGTTCGCATGCTGCTCGAGCCGCTCTCAGAGTGGAGCCAAAAAATTTGAAGTACAAGCGTCGACTATTGATTCATCCTTTACACATATATCGTTTACTTTTAATTATGTATTCAATATTAAATGGTAGTTTCACATACAGACTTCAATAAATGTTTTCTTTAATCCTCAATAAAAATGCTTACACTGATATATAATTATATTTTATCTTGATTTGGCTCAGTAATATATAAACATGAATTTTAAAATGTAGAATTTAAATTATTTTATTATAAAACTAGAACCTCAATAACCTCAGCAACATGCTATCCATGAAAGAAATTTTTATAATTATATATATTAAATATAAAAATAAATTTTTTTTAATAATATGAAATAAAATTCATTTAAATGTACTTCTTTGCATTTTATCTAAATTAATTTATTTACATTTGAGAAAAGTTAGATATTGAATTTCAATTTATTTTCCTTTTTATAAAAATAAAATCCATATTTAGTATTAATATACATTTTAATGTAGCCCAGATTTCTCAAATATTTTGCAAAACAAATGGCTTATTAACTCAGTAGAGCATATTTTTTTATTTCTCAATATAATTTCTATCTTTTGAGTTCCACAGACATTTTAGATCTACATAATTTCATAAAATTATAATAAATTTTTTAAAATTTAATAAAGCGGTCTTAAATATATTCAAAAATTATTTTAATCACACCTGAAAAGATTTATCATAAATTAATCTTTATCATAAAAAAATTGATAACGTTAATCGCAAATATTATTTCCAAGGTAGAAATAAAATAAGAGAAAAAATGAAAATAATTTGTTTTGTTGCAGACTCCTTGCCAGATATATCTAACTTCGTTAATATGTGTATTTTGTTTCCTGCTGTCATCAGGTTTGTAGAAGTTGCTTAAGCCAGGCTTGCAGCAAAGTTTTTAAAACGATGAAACAAAATTACTTAATAATGTACAGACAAAGAACCACAAAAATATACTTGGCTTAAACATAATACGCAAACAGTTAAGAAAATATTAAAAGATAACACTTATCACTGACCAACAAAATAAGTGTATAATTTAATTAATATTTCGAGAACCGAATTCGGTTAAACTTATCGAATTAAACCATGGATCCTTTCTCATAGTCAAAACATGTCCACGGAAAATTAATGATAAATCTGCATAATTTAAAAATTGCAAATTAAAAAGAAAACATTTTTTGAAGAAGTATAGATTAAAATTATAAACTTTGCTTGAAATAAATGTAAAAATTTACTGTATGGTCACCCTTGGCGACTTTTCCAAAATTTCACCAAAAATCTCGCCATTTTGCACAAGTGAGATCTAAAAAAAAAACAGAATATTAAAAAGCATTGCCTGTATGAAAAATTGGGTTGCTAAAAATGTTATTTATCGCCAAATGTGAAAAAATTGCGCCAAGAGTGACCGTACAGTAAATCTGATCTAAAGTAAAATAAACTAAATAAGTCACTTGAATGAAATTGGTGAGATGTTTTGAGTGTATTTATGTCAAGCTCAATGTCTATGAGTAAACACCACATATCCCCATGAACAACATAATTTCTAATCGATTTCTTTTTTTGTGATGAGGTTCACAACAGCACCGAACACAATTTCAATCAAATAAGAAGTCAGGATTTCAATTAACAATTTTTGTACAATAACCATTAGTACATGATATAATACTCATCCGCTTTTGTAACCAGAGTGTGTGGTATCCATATTCAAGCATTAATTTTTTTTCTTATTTTTAGGTGTTTCAATAAGCTGTTTTGTATTAGCATGGATTCATCAGTATTTGTCCACCAGAAATATGTTCAAATTTCTCAAATAATGAAATATGTTAGGGAATATTCAAATGAAGATTGTCTTCAAATTTTAAGTTCAGATTTGCATTAAGAGTGCCTAAGTGTTGTTAGTAAGCAAACTAATCTTTATCTCTAAATATTTTGCTATTTCGATACATCAAGAAACTGAGAACATTCTTCTTTTCTCAAGTTTTGTTTGTACAGAAAAAGTTTTGCTACAAACACTTATATTACACTTTTAGTTTCGATTAAATGTAATTGGTCACCACGTAATTTCAAATAAGTTTCATTAAGTTTGGCAAATAAATCGGTCATAAGTTGTTCCATTTTTGGTATTAATTAAATTGTATTGAAAATCATTGTCTTTACTTTCCAGGAGTTCTGACAAACAATCAAAGAGCGCATAAAATTGATTTAAAATTGTACTTTTAGATAACCGATATACTTATATACAAAACTGTGAACGATTATAATTCTTTATGATTTTATTATCTGCCCTAATAATATATCTAGTGATCCATGCAAACATTGACTTAGAATTTTCGATTTCAATGAATGACACAATGTACTGAAAATAAATTTGGTACACGTTATGTTAGTTAAAGATATAGCTTTTATATCGAAAATCTTTTGAACTAATTAAATGACGTTTCACCTTTTGTAACGGTTTCCAAACATTTAGCAAATAACATTTCTTGGGGTTTTTCTTTAAAAGAACAAACACGCGAGAAGAGTCAATAAATCCTTTAAAAAATGAAAATTTAAAACAGACAATCATTACTGAACCATAGGTTAGGTTTTTGTTGTTGCCAAATTTAGTATTTATTATTATTATTTTTGTTATTAATTATTTGTATTTAGCGAGAATTCATCTTGACGAGAAAAAAAGGCACCAAAAACAGGTATTTTGCTTGGCTAGAAAAAAAAGTCACCAAATTACCGATTTGGGGGGGGGTATATCAAAGTAGTTCCGATTACAGTTATAGAAAAATAAAATTTTAAACCAGCTTCGATTAAGAACTTACATCAGCACATATCTAAATATATATATATTTACAAAGTTATTTCACTTTTCAAGATTTAAGAATTGATTCATTTTAGAATTAATTAATTTCAACAAACTCCATCTCACAAGACTAATAATTAGTTCAAAATATAATTAATTTTAAATTAAGATTCCTTTCTGAAAAGAAGAAGACTTCCCTATAGGTATTTTTCCATTTTTTAAGTTTTTGTGTAACTTACAAAATGTAACAAATGGAACGAATCAAGAATTTCTTATTTAAATAAGCTGACTTAAAGTATTTTTCAAGTGCAAAAAAATAGTGCTGAAATTAATGATTAATGGCAAATTAGAAGATTAATTTTAATGCAAGCATGTTATATTTTTATTTTATTAAAGTCTTTGCATAAATAGTGTTACTTAATAACGTAAATTAGTTACATTAAATATATATTTGAAAAATATTCTGATAAATGGCATATTTAGTAATTGATTTTATATTATGTGTATATAAATAATGGTCGGCTGCTATTTTCCATGATCATGTTAGGAACAGTATGCATCGCGTGAACAGAGAGCAACATTAATGTGAATTCAATTCAATGTCTTTTTTGAAGTTTTAAATGTGATCAAAGTTAAAAAATAAAAACCACACAACCTATGTTTCAAGTTAATATCTAATATCTTAAATTTCTTGAATTGATATCCTGATATTTCATTCTACTTTGAGCAGATGTTTCCATTCAATCTCGGAAAAAGTTTGGTTGAGAAACAAAGTGACATTTTACGTACATAGATACGTTACTTCATATTTATTGTGATACATATAATAATAGAAAAAGAAACATCGGACGAAAGTCGAGTTCAGCTTAATGTCAATATTAGTATTTAGAATTTTTGAAATATTTACAAAAATGCTCTTTCCATACAAGCTAAGCTCAAAAGGTTTTCATTAATTATTTAAATTCTCAGAGAGTTTATGTAAGGTGGATGGCTCTTTGGCAATTGTGACGTTAATGTCCTATGATGTTTAACAGGCCAGGGAGTTTTTTTATTCTTTCTATTGGACATGCGCAATCTTCTTTTGTATTCTTCTATATGAAGTGCTACCTCCTCCATGGTAAATGAACCATTCAGTTCTTCATAAGGGTCGTACTGGGGTAGCCACATGGACCTCGCATTCTCCCACAACCACATTTCAACTTTCTGCGACGAAACCATCATCTTGTCTTCGTCTCCTGTGAGAATAAAAATAGTGAGTATTAGTGAAGATATCGATTTATCGCTTTAGTTAAGTAGTTCTTATGTGACGCTAATGGAAGTCTTTTGTGTTTAAACATTATGCTGTACTATCAGTTATTTTACAAATGAGTTGTTATATACTGTTTGGTTTTCCTGGCCATGGGGATTCGCTGTAAAAACGAGTAGCCCTTGGTATGACGAAAGATTTGGCTGCTAAGTTTAAATTCGGGTAATCCTTCTATTTTCAACATCGGGTAATCCCTGGTAAATTAAAAAGTTGTTACTAAAAAAAATTGAAAATTGTTAATAAACGTAGTTACATTTATTTATCGTAAGTTGTGATTAAGTACAATCATTTATGTTTTATGATAAAAAAAAAAAGAAAAAATACTTAATTTTATCTTAAGTTTTGTGTAGTGGTTATTTTGCTACTCACATCTTGGCATCAAAAATTCGCCAAAACTTCAAAAGGTGCCCGTTTGTAAACTGTTACAATATTAACTTATTGACAATATTGGCCCTTGTTATCAAAATGACGCTAATATTGGCATTAAGTTAGAATTGCTTCCTTATTGTTTGTGTTCTCCGTGTTTCTGAAGTTGCTTTTAATAAGCATCAAACGGCTTACTAATCAAACATGATTTTCACCACTTAAAGCTTGAAAGATGTGACTCTAGACAATATACAGTTTGAATGTCCTTTTTTGTATTGAACTTTTTATGTATCACATTTTCATCATATTTTTGTTTACATATGATTTTGTTTTGTATTCATTTACACATCTTTAACTCCATTACTCTTGGATAAATTAAAAATTGTCTAAAATTTTGCTTCATTGTTAAAATTTTCAAAAGTTCGCCAAATGGAAGTTGGAAGTAAAAAATTCTTACGCTTGCATTTAATTTGGAATTTCTTTTATTTATAAATATAAATTTTCTTTCTCTTCACCCCTTTTAAGATAGATTAGAGTAAAAATAACTATGGCATCAGATTCTCTTTTGTTCTAACATTCCTAAAGTATAATTTAAAAAAAACAAACAAAAATAACAACATTTTTTACTATTTTTTTTTTTAAAAAAACTTATTGTTTTTTCAATCCACTGAATACATTGTTACTTATCTATTAGAAAATACGTATAAAAAATCACAAATTCAATAACTGTAACTTTAAGTATTACATATTCGATTACTTTAAGCTAGGCTTGCCAGATTTCTCATATGTTCAACCGAGGCACCGAAATGCCTCCAGTGTTACAGGTATTCAAAAGTGCACACCATTAGCGAGTTTTTAGAGGATGATTTAGTCTCAATGATTTCTAATTAGGAACCTAAACCAGAATTAATAATAAATGATAAAAGCATATACATTTAAACATTTTATTTCTTAAATGTTAACATTTATTAACTTTATTTAAAAGGAAACACACTTCTTCATCAAACCCCGAGCATTAGTCCATGCGTTGTTCATCAAAGAAAGTACTCTTTCAACTGGTTCTGATTATTAGGTAATCAAAAAGCATACTCATCAATATTGATCATATTGGAGGCTGCTATGTGATTCTCCTTGATGTGATCATACAACCTGAGCTATGTTTCTTCTCTTGAAGTAATCGCATCTCTAACAGTCTCTTCTTGCTTCCATTGTTTTCAAACTGCAAATATTCTTCAGCAAGCACAACTTCGTCAAACAGTTGATCATTGTTTATTTTCCTATCGGGTACACCAAGAAACAGCTCTTAATAATTTTACAGAAATTTAGGCTTATGCCCAATCAATATCACTCATTTTGGTCAGATTAACCCAACTGTCCTTTTAAACTGTCTAGCGTTTCTAAAACTATTCTCCCAGAAGTTTAAATATGCACTGCATCTTTCATGAAAACCATAAAATTCTATTTTCACACAGTTCTGAATTTACTTATCTAGATTCCCGTAGATTTTCTTGTAGCCTGAAACCTTTCTTTCTATCAAGTTTCTTTTGAGAGCTTTATGAACAATAGCATACTCAAAAACTGTTAGTGTTTCTTTTCTCCATTACCAGTATGGCCTTGTTGAATAATTCAAGCTGTCCGCACACAAATACAAACAGAGGTCACCAATTAAATCAGTAAACAAGATTTTTTATAGTCAATGGACAAATAATTTGGTCTAAAAAATGCTTTCAAATCTTCAAAAATCTGTAAACTTTTTCCTGCTCGGGTATCATTGCTAGAAACTAAGTTTCCTGCGTTGAGTATGTTTATGATACTGTTTATCGGCATACTCACAAATCTTTCTTAGATTAGTTACGTGGACTGTGTATATATGAAAGTATTTATAATTGTTCACTATTAAGGCCTCAATATCGATTGGTACACTATCAATTGAATATTGCAAAAAGCAGTACCCAATGTATGCTCCTCATCCAATTCCATTGATTTCTCCTCTTAGGTAGATATAATACATTTTTCCTGCTCTTTTCACGTCACCGAAATAAGTGTTGCAGCCAGTCTTAGTTAGTAGTTAATCTCTATAAAATCCGACAACTTTGTTGTTTAAATCGGTTTGATACTGGACAGATCGTAAGTGATTCTTAAGAACTTCAGATGTTTCATCTGCTACAGATTCGAGATCGAACGCATATAAGTTACTTATTTAAAATTTAAATAAATTGTATAAATAAATATGTATTTGAAGCATTCTATTTTTTATGTAAGGTTTTTCTGAAGTTATCACAGCATTTACAATAAAAAAGAAAGAATATTGAAAACCATGAAATCTATAATAATACAAACAAGATAATATATATATATATATATATATATATATATATATATATATATATATA